>CACRXK020007562.1:0-13442 GCA_902702795.2 Paramuricea clavata
TTCATCGGTGTATTCAAGAAGAAAATGAAAATGTTTCTGATTACAGTGCACGTTTGCGACATTATGCTTCCACTTGTGACTTTGGTCAGTTCTTAAACCGTTCTCTGCGTGATCAATTTATATGCGGAATTCGTAATTCAGCTACTCGGAAAAAGTTACTAAATGAAGACCGTACTTTTCAAGATGTGCTAAAAGTGGCCATAGCTGATGAAGTTGCTAGTAAGGAGACTTTAGCATTTCAAAACAATACGAAACCAGTGAACGAATCTGTGCATACTGTGCATGGTAGAAATCAAATTCCTGATAAGTTTTCAAATAGCAGGAATACATCAAATTCCAATAACCTAAGACCACCATTGCCTACCGCCCAGAAATTTTCATATGCCTGTTATTCCTGTGGAGGTACTGAACATTCTCGGGCCCAGTGTAGATTTAGAAATGTTGTATGCAGCCGATGTAAGCGGATTGGTCACATTGCTCGTGTTTGCAAGAGAGGTAACATGCAAAATAACTTTGTTGAACAGAAACTGAGTTCAGATGATGTGTTTCTTGAGGAAGAATTATTTACGGTTTTTGATGTTAACTCCCTATACAAATCAGAAATTTCCGTACCCTTGAAAATTGAGAATCAAGAGTGTTCCTTACAATTAGATACTGGTTGTGCATTGTCCTTGGCCCCCCAAACCTTCTATGAGCAATTTTGTTCCCATATCCCTTTAAAACCTACTGCAGTGAGATTATCTACCTATACCGGTGAAAAGATTCAACCTTTGGGACAAATCAATGTTAATGTTACTTATGCTGGAACTAAGCACTCTCTTCCATTACTGGTAGTACCACAGGGCTCTGGTCTGAAAATTCGAACAGATATGGAAACACCTCGGGTACTAGTAGCAACGATTCTGTAGAAAAGAACGATAATCAAAACTCTGTTACTGATAATTCAAGTGCGAATAACACAGGTTCCGCTGAAAGACGTTATCCGTTAAGAGCTAATCGAGGAAGAACAGATCATTAACTTTAAAGAACTTTTACGTTATTATCGTTGACAATTTATAGTTAATTTAATCGTTATGAACAGAGACTTTTGTTAGAAAGGGAAATGTGATATATTGCGCATGCGCTTTGGGGGTTTTAGGAACATGTGCGAGAGCGATAAAGCAAAGGTTGTTGTTCAGTTTTCTAAGGACATTAAAAGTCGAGTTTGAGTTGTATAACAGTGCATTTCTGAGGATATAACAGGAGGGACAACTTTTGTCCACGTAAACAATTTGTCTCGGCCTCCACGGATAAATTTTCATTCCCTGATTCCCAGGCCATCAAACAAATAACTGCATGTTTCAGGAGTCATAATCTCACATTTATAGAGCCATTCTTGTAGGAGGGGATACAGTGCCAGGGCTAGTGTTTCTCATATAGCCGTGTGATAAAGTTGTCTCAGGGGGTAGGGTTGCCCCTAGGCCTATAGTATATGAGATGCATAAATGTTGGTTTTCAGACTGCAATAGGCAAGATGAAAGTCTGCTAAGAAATTTGACAAAATCGTTCATAAATTGGCAATATATTAATATTATTGTATATTGTGAATCGTTCGATGTTATGCTTGCCATATTCGAAATCATTTCGCTGTCCCAGAAAACATCATCCTTTATTTTTGTCTTAACTTTATCAACATGGATTTTAACTACTCATGTGTTAGCGATATCTTCGATGATTAAACTTTCTCTTTCCCCGCTGTAATTCTGTTCCCATGTTTTGCATTTTTATGTCTCGTCTAGCCACCTTTCGACTTGCAAATCCTGTCGCAATTTACGCACGGAAAGTTACAGTATTTTCGCCTGATATTTCGCTCACAGCGTTTGCGACCTCCTCTTCCATAGTTGCTTCGACTTCTTCAATAAAAGATAACGCAATTTCAAAATTATAAGGGAAATATCCTCGCAGGTTTCTTCATGTTCAAAATAACACCAACTCCTCGACAATATTGCTCGAAAAACTTTCGCCTTCCAATTCCCAGGGAATCGATACAATCGCATCTAAATCGTCGTCCATAACTCTTCTACGACATGACTTTAGTTTAGCACAAAAATAAATGTAATTAGCGCTGTTATTTCGAGATGAAACATGAAAACATTGGAATCTATAATATAGTCATGCACTAAGACCGTCACGTGACATCTTTTTCCTTTGATCCTCAACATAGTTTGCCGCCGTCGCCTAATCCCTTTGAAGTTTGCCGGCTAGCCAAACCATCCTATTTTATTAACTGTGATTATACTGTAGGCTAAATATCCGCACTTAAAATTCGGATATAAATCCTGTCATATTCTACAGTACAGTATTTGAATTTGAGATAATAAAACTGCATCATAAACTTACCATTTCATTGCCGAAAGGGTTTCTTTTTGCCAATATGTATAGGCAACCCTGGGAGCATATTGACAAAACCTCAGGCGCGTTCCAACAAAATGAAGATGATATCTTGGGAGGTTTAAGTTTTTTTGTCTCCGGCAAAATACTTAAACGAACAGAACATGTTTATAGCATAACCCAACTCTATTTATAGTGTCAATTTTAGCACGCAACAGTCATTTATATACAATATTATGTACATTAACAAGACGCTCTATGGATTGTGTTTTTCGTGGATGATTTTTAGGTTGCATGTACTGTACAATTGAGATGCCAAAATGCCAAAAATACAGATATGTTTTAGTTATTTAAAAAATTGCCGTAAAAGCGTCCTCCTGGCATTACATATAGCTCAGGTATAATGCCATGTTCAGCACTGGACTCTAATAGAGTCAGGTGTACAGTAGGTGGAAAAGATTTAAATTTTTATTTCAAGCTCTTGATCCTTTAGCGACTCCGTGACTTATCCGCTTCCTGCTTTCCGACTCGGCTGGCTTCCGACATTGGAGGAACAAACAATTAAATGTTCTGAAATTAACACACAAAGGCAAAGCTCTTTATGACGATTTCTGGCCGAACTACTAGCAGATAGTTAGACATGACCCATCCTCGTTCCCAGTACCTCACGGCCGTGCGCGACTTTCATGACCCCGGTTGAGAATTACGATCAAGTGGGGCACCACTACGTCAAATTTCTTTAGTCAAAGTAACTTTTCAAGATGCTGCAGCAAGTTTATTTAATGAAATGCCAATTTAGACTACACAAATGAAGAATATCAAGTTAAAAACCCAAAAGAAAATTTTACCTTAAATAATCAAATAAGATAATTTCCTTCTCTTCTAGATTAAATGCCGATGCAAACACACTGGAAATCTCTCTTGATACATCATTTGCTTTCCATGCAGCATTTATGGATATCTTCCCTGTCAATCCCAGCTCAGCCAAATTTGCTCGCTTTGCACCACGGGGTATTGGTATCTCATACAGGCCACTGGATGGCAAGATACATACAATGTACTTTGTATATATCTTAGCTGGCTTTGGCTGACATGCCCCAGATCGTTTTCTTTTTCCACGTCCAATTCCACCAACAACTGATGGGAGATAAAACTGTTTTGGAAGTAACAAAAGCTCTTGATTACTATTTTTACCTATTTTGTTTCATAAGAGAATAATTATGGCCTTGATATTTTTTGTGTGTGTTTTTATGTTATTTACTCAGGTGAATATAACGTTTTTTATGTTACTCTGAGTGTACATCCACACCGGACAGGCTGAATTAAAGTTAGCCTGGCCACAGCGGCACGGTGGGAATCGAACCCGCGACCTTTGGGATACTATAGTCCAATGCTCTGCCAACTGAGCTACAAGGCCAAGTCTGTCCCACCTCCAAGGCCAAGTCTGTCCCACCTCCAAGGCCAAGTCTGTGCCACCGTGGTCAGGCTAACTTTAATTCAGCCTGCCCGGTGTGGATATACACTCACAGTAACATAAAAAAAAAACATCACAATTATGGCCTTGTCTATGAATAAAAAAAATTGAAAACATACAGGGTGTAAAAGGTCTTAATTGATCACCACACTTAATTGATGGTGATCTCAATGAACCACAGTTAATTAAAGCATGTATAAACCCATTAAGTGACATCACTTTCCCTTTGATTCGGTAAAATTGTCTGGTGTTAGACAAATTAAAATACTAAAGTCGGGTACATGCAGTAGGGCGACAAGTTAAAAGGTTTATATGTTTAAAATAGTAAAAAACACTCTAAAAACTTAAGAATTATTACTCTGACAAACTCCCTTAATGTGATGATATCATTTCTTTAACCCATTGAGTGGCAGCATTCTCGACTTGACAAGTGAAATCGTCTGGCGTTAGACAGAGCAAAGCACTAAAGTAGGGCGCATCCAGGTGCATTGCCACTTAAAGGGTTAATATAATTTTTTAAAGTCAAGACATCAACATAAATTCATCCAGGGCCATGATCATAGTCTGTTATGCCACTGGCAATCATAATGGTGTGATTAAGATTTGACTTCCACTACCACTATTGCTACTATTAAGGGACCATGAACCAATCAGATGTGTTCCATGCTGCAGAGTATGGCGCTTTTCAACAAGATCTTGGAAGTGTGTGAAGATGCAAATTTCAAACCCTTTCCAACCTTGGTAAATAATGGGACAGATATGGTTGTGTTGAGCAGTGGGGAGTTATTGCAGTTTATCTTATAGTGAACCCCAGTAAATGCATAATGCCTTTGTTAATAGTGAAAACACTTTATGCTGATGGAAGATTTGACTCTCCCCCCCCCCCCAAAAAAAAAAACCCCATAATTTTTAGTATTTGCAGCAAAAAGGGTAACTTAGGCTAAGGCCATTAATTCTAGCTCGTAAAAGTATTTTCATTTAATATTTATGTATATAATATTCTCTCTTAGAGCTAGCTATGATTCTCGCTTGAGTTAAGTATACTAAATCATCTATAATATGTACCACATGAAGTACATTCTTTGTCACAATAACCGTATGTCATGTGCAAGAGCGATCTTTTATGTGTATAGTAAATACAGGGTTCGAAATAGCTGTTGAATAGTTTCATGACCTTGCCGGCAATTTTTAAATCCAAAGGACCATGCCAGTGATTGATTTAAACTCCAGTTTAAAGTCAATTTTTAAAATTGAAATTATGGTTATACTTTTCATTTCTGTGTTTATGTTATACAGTGTACTTGAAACCGAGGATATTCTTCGTACACGAAAAACGTGTATTGTCTTGGCCTAAAAACATTCAGGAATGCGACACAGTTCTAATCAACATTTGCTTATCTTTTGTTGAATGCTCATTAGTATGCGCTATATACAGTACAGCAGAGCAAGTTAATGAGTTATATTACTTATATATAGACCCACTGCAATTGCTATAAAGGTCATTACGAGACAGTTTATGGGAATGGGATCGTCTTAGTGTATATCAGCGGAATGGGATATAGACTGCCGAAATACTGAGATCTGATTGGCTGAGTGGTGCGATCATGGTTTGTGATAAAAACTCCAGGAAGAAGCATATTTCATCATTGCATTGAATTTTTAAATGTAAGACGTGTTTGGGAGACCTATGATAAAAGCTGGAAAATAGAATAAAACTAGTAGTCACTAATACTAAAAAATATGAATAAATCTTACCGCATTCCCGCTACATGTCTGTCGACTAGTACCCGCATGAACAGCAACCTGCGAAAATTGCCTTGTACTTGTACCTGTTATATTTGGCAGTCGACTTTGAGAATTCGATTGTCTTTGTTCCTAGTATTAAACAACATAAAATTTGTAATAAATACAGTTTACAAACCGGTCGACAATCGAAGATAAAACACTGAATAATTCAATTCTTATTCTTCATTACTTCAATATTTCATATTAATTTGCAGTTTATCGAGGCATAAAATTATTCATATTTAAAAATATGCATACATGTTTTCACTCTACCTGCGCTGCCACTGTGCCGTTGTTTTCTATCCCTTGCAAAGTTGAACTTATCACCCTTGTTATAGCGTCTGTCAATGCTGTGGTCAGAGTTTGAGAATTCGACGTGCTGCACGCCATATTGAATTGTTGGCAAAAGAGCGCCAAATTAAGAAGGATCACGATGTAATCACGTGATTTACTTCTGGGCATATAATAAGATTCGCCAAGTGTGAAGAAACTATTTTTCTTTATTTAATCGATGTTCGCCAAGTGTGAAAAAATTATTTTTCTTTATTTAATCGATGTTCGCCAAGTGTGAAAAAATTATTTTCTTTATTTAAGTGATGTTCGCCAAGTGTGAAGAAACTATTTTTCTTTATTTAATCGATGTTCGCCAAGTGTGAAAAAATTATTTTCTTTATTTACTCGATGTTCGCCAAGTGTGAAAAAATTATTTTCTTTATTTAAGTGATGTTCGCCAAGTGTGAAAAGAAAAATTGGTTATTTAATATAACCAAATTACGTTTCGGCCACTAATTTTGGTTATTTAATATAACCAAATTTTGCGACGGTAGTTGTTTTGGTTATTTAATATAACCAAATTTTGCGACGGTAGTTGTTTTGGTTATTTAATATAACCAAATTTTGCAAAGGTAGTTGTTTTGGTTATTTAATATAACCAAATTACGTGTCGGCCGCCAATTTGGTTATTTAATACAACCAAATAAATCAGATAAAAAGTGATGGCATTTACGTTAAATAATAAATTCACAATTAAGATTACGATGCCCCTGGCCCCCCTGTAGTGTTATTTATAATCTCTATGGTGGTGTCGCCATATTTTCTTTCAAAATCAATCCACACCATTTTATATGTACATGTATAAAGTTCCATGTGAAAGCATTCAAAGCAACATACTGCACTTTGTCTTTGATTTATTTTCAGTCTTTATAAACAAATGTTTGCCACTCTACTAGCAGAATCATCACAAAATATAGTTTCGCAAAATACAGTTTCGCAAAATGCAGTTTCGCAAAATGCAGTTTCGCAAAATGCAGTTTCGCAAAATACAGTTTTGCAAAATACAGTTTCGCAAAGTTTCGTTTCGCAAAATACAGTAAGCCTAGGTATGCAAGTTCATCAAAACTAAATTTGGTCAATCATATATCACTCATGTATGGTTGAAAAGATCAGACTTTGTTTATGCAATTGTTTCTATGTGAGATATTGCCATTTTGGTGAAAGCTTGGAATTCAATCATGAATTCGCCATATTGCTTGTAAAAGCTTGCCAGTTAATGAGTTAAAATAAATAAATTTAGTTTTCTTTATGTGCTTTATATCAAAACAATTAGACAACTCAGCCTTGTTGTCTCTGAGCAAATAGTCAACTCAGCCTTGTTGGTTATTCGCTCATGGATAACTCAGCTTTGTTGTCTAATTGTTCAATTTCTGACATGTGGAGTTGAAAATGAGCTGAACCAAACTTAGGATGGCCAAAATATTTGAACTATTCAAAGTATGGCTTATTTACAATATTGGGGAAGCCATTATAGAGGCCAATTTGACTCCATTGAATATACTTTCACTCCTGTTTGTTTACTCAATTTTTAAACGAAATTATTAACTGTTTAATAATCAGAAACAAATTGTAGCAATTTCGATGCTACAGCATGTATCATTTTATATAAGTTATAGTAATTACATTTATATTGCATTGATTTCAATTAAACCGTTCGTGTCATGTTAGCAAATTATTGCATAAGCGGAAAGGAGCAGAAGGTGATTGACGGGATTGAGAACACTGAGACATACAAGTATAGTTTAAAAGTTCAGTTTCATCAGGATCATCACATCATCATTTAGATTCAAAGTCAGAGGCTTGTTTTTTCAGATATTTCCATGGCACAACCAAGATAAAGGAGTGCTTTGAGGGTTAAAGATGGTTCACAAAGTGCTCGTCAACGAAGGTAAGATGAGGAGCAGTTGAGGATTATTTGTGATTTGATTTCTTTCTCAACACAGGTAAATTTGCAAGTTGAGGCCAGTTGGCACAGACAAGTGGTAAATTGATTGAGCGTCTCATGTTGTTGTTGGCGAGGTTGACAACAGGTATATTTCTTTATTGTCGGCGGTCCATCTCTTTCTTGCAGTCTTTCTTGTCACTGGTATCTGTTAAGGTTTAGAACATGTCAAATGCTGATGAGCCAATATAGTACAAAAGAAGTGCAGGTTTGCATGTCTCATCAATATCCATGGCAAGAAGAAAATTGTCAAACTTTTTTCCATTTAATCCAGCGTTGACCGGTCACGGTGGGGGTCGTCTTCAACATTCAATGGAGGAAATGGTGGTAAAGATGAGGCCATAGTGGATGTGGAGATATTTTGATCCTCGTCACCAATGTAGTATTCTTAGGGACCAGTCATTAAATACAGGGCAGGGGGGCTGGTGGAAAAGAGGAAGGTGAGATATTTTTATGCATGAAAAGGGGGGGGGGCAAAATTTTTTGTGCAATACACATACCTGCCTCGCATGATCCTGTCGTATCATAAAACCTACAAATAAAAAATAGAGAGCAGTAGAACTGTAGTAAACTCCAACACAACAGTCCATTTATTAAACTGATTTCTACATCAACGTAGATTGGAAAAGCCATTGACTCAATGGTAAAGAATATATAAATTATGATACATGTCTATAAGGCATAGTTGCCAACTCTCGGGGATCTACCATGAACATCACAGATTTTATTAAAACCTCACGGTGAGCTCACAGCTTGTTAATATCTCACAGATTTTGAAAATAACTCAACTGGTTCTTAAATGTTGGCTTTGTTACGCATTTTAACTATTACAGCTCGAACAGGCAAACCAAGGCCGCTTTTGCATATTTTCAGTGTTTTCCAACTAACCAAAACCAACCCCCTGTGGGTTATTTTGACTAAATATTTTACGGTCATGAACTTATGACATAGCTATAAATCTAAATAACGTGCTGGTGATTGGTTTTGGCTTAGTTTGAAAACATTAAAAATACATAAAATTGGCCTCAGTTTGCCTGTTTGAGCTGTAAGAGTTACTTAATTTGCACCAAATAACATAAAACTTTTTTCTGAAAAAAATTCATGCCATTAAGCCAAAAATAGATAATCAAAACATCACTTCATGCAACCTCATAGTTGTGGGTATTCAACAATATGGTTTTGTATATCTAAATAAAAGCTACCAAAACTTGTGTGTATAAAGTACAGAAGACTCTGAAAATGCCATTTCCAACGATTTAGAGAATCCATATTTTCAAAATATTTTCACTCTCTGCCAACTATGGTGGTGCCTCATGGGCCCCCCAAAAGCAAAATCTCACAGATGTGTTTTTCCAAAAGTTGGCAACTATGATAGGGTATAGTTTCATATTAATCTGACACTCCAATCGAGCAACGAAAAATTTGTTGGCTGGAGCGGGATTTGAACTTGCGTCTTCGGGTATCTAGACCACCGCTCTACCTATTGAGCTATCGAGTCAACAGGGATTGGTAGCGAGTCTTATCCAATTTAAGTGCACAAAATATTTTCAAGACGACTTTAACACTTGTCTTAGAGGACGCGCAGTGTTTCAATTCTACGAAAAACTAGTTCTATGAAAAACTAGCTACCAATCCCTGTTGACTCGATAGCTCAATAGGTAGAGTGGCGGTCTAGATACCCGACGATGTGAGTTCAAATCCCGCTCGAGCCAACAAATTTTTCGTTGCTCGATTGGAGTGTCAGATTAATATGAAACTAATTTTTCGTATCTCTGAGGATGGTTCTGAAATAGAATTGAAACACTGCACGTCCTCTAAGACAAGCGTTAAGTCATCACGAAAATGTTTCGTGCACTTAAATTGGATAAGACTCGCTACCAATCCCTGTTGACTCGATAGCTCAATAGGTAGCAGAGCGGTCTAGATACCTGAAGATGCGAGTTCAAATCCCGCTCAAGCCAACAAATTTTTCGTTGCTCAATTGCAGTGTCAGATTAATATGAAACTAGTTTTTCGTATCTCTAAGGATGGTTCTGAAATTATAGGGTAGTATGATTAAATGTGGCTTCACTTTATAAGAACGTTTAAACATGCCTTTTGTTATTTACATGTGTGGGGCGTCAAGTATAATTGTGTTATCCTCAAAAGGGGGCCAACAAAATTTTAGCATCTAATTGTCATTTCCACCAGCCCCCTGCCCTGTAATTAATGACCGTGGAATGCTAGCTGTATACAAGTGACATCACATAAGTACATGACGTCAGGTTATTACAAGCAGCTTCAGTCATCCATTTGGCCCAAGTACCTAAGTGAATTTGGCACAACCTTCTGTTATAACAAAGTTTATAAGGGAAGGATTAAGACTTCATCAGAATATGTCACCATTCAGTTCATCAAAGGCAAATTTCGAAAGTATGTTAATGATGATGGGACAATTTGTGCAAGAGTTGATGACATCGAATTGTCATTGCAAGCTGAGTGCCTGGTTCACTTCGAGTTCCACATAAGTAATGGCAAATTAATGTTACTGGACATTCAAGGGGCAGGTATGATGTTGTGTGTTCCAGAAATAGTATCTTGCAAGTTGTTATCAGAAGGCCACCTGTACATGTACTGTGCCAGTAATATGTCATTAAGGGAATTGAAAAATTAAAAAACAATCACACCTGCAACAAATATTGCCAAGCTCTTGCTTTACCTACTTTATATAGTCTGGTGTATTAGAACAACATAACATTACTTTAGTTCACATTTTATAGTTTGAAACTTGCAAAGTTTTATCTCTGCTATATATGCATGCTATTTTGAGTATTGTTGAAATTGGTTATTAACTATTTGTTCTGTTTGTAAAAGACTGAGTGACTACAATAATGCAACTCATGGCTCTTCCTCTGAATGATAAATTTTCCTTAGGATATATCTAACAATCTCCAAATCATGACAATTACATCAGAAACAAGTCGGCTCACAATCTTAAGAAGGTGCAAGTTCATTGGTTGTTGGATAATTATTGGTATCTCAAGCAATTTACGGATACAATTGTCGACAATTGAATCAAGGTACAAAGGCAGAAAAAATGTGCAAAATTTTTGCCTATAAATTTTGAGGCAAAGTAAAAAAAACAAACTTGCCTAAACTTTCAATAATCTGGGTGGAGTTCAAAGTTTGATACTCGCTTTAAAGAGGCACGAAAGGTAAAAACACAGGGCATTTTTTAACATATAGACTGGGGGGGGGGGCAAGGCCACCCAGCCCCAATGTTGCCTCCCCCCCCCAGTTAACTATTTTGACCACCCCAGTCAAAATCACTTTTTTGAAAAATGAAGAATCGTTTAGTTCAAGAGAATGTATTAGCAGTTTGTTTCTCAGTTTAGTGTATTTTCCAGTTTAAAGCTAGATTACAAGTCCATTCTGCGCATGTGTGGGTTTTGTTTACATTTTTTGTTTTGGTTTGAATCCACTTCAATTGTATAATATGAAGTATAGCGGCTATGCACTAAATAAATGAAGGAGTCACAGTCAGGAGTGGAGTTTTTTTTTTTTTAATTGTCTTCTGAAAGACAAGCAATTAAATATTTTGAAAGATCACCAATGGAAGATATATTGTTGATCAATTTGGCATTTGTTTTTTGTATGCCTTGTTGATGAAACATTCTGAAGGGACTGACACAGCAAAGGCAAAGGTGCGAGTCCGCAACTCATTGTGTTGATTTATAATGTTCAGCATTGTAAAATAAACTTTGAAAGTGTCAAAGTAATCATGAATCTTTCCTTGGGATATTTGTTCGACGAAACACATTGACAATGTGTTTCGTCAATTGGAAACAACCAATATATTGACATATTGGCTGGTGAACAATGCCCTTCCTGTACATCTGTGGATCACATACATGACTTAAGAGTTCTTCATATACAGTTTGTCGAAGAGCAGAGTGCGAGTGTCATTGAAGGCCGTTTATTTAATAGAATGCCGAAACGGAAGCATTCGCACACAGAGACTTCAAGTGTCCATTACCATGTGGTAGGCAGCCAAGTCATTACCATGTGGTAGGCAGCCAAGTCATTACCATGTGGTAGGCAGCCAAGTCCAAGTAAAGTTTACCCAAAAAGTTTATCAATAACTGAAATGCTCAAATTAGGAAAGGTTGTGGATGATCAGATTGGCACCGCGCCAATAGAACTGTTCACATTTCACATTGCTTTACAGTCAACTCGGCCCACTAAACAACTCGGCCCACCATTCAAGGACCAACTCTGCCAGCTCGTAAACTGACTCATCTAACCACTAAACAAGCTAGGAGCCATGACTGCAATCTATCTTTGCAAATTTTGAGAGAGATTTGAATGATCAGTAATTTAGTATCAAAACAGACAGATCAAGAATTTGAAACTTCGATAGATTCTTAATTAAATTATGTCAAACTGGATGTTCACAAACTTTACTCATCTGTACGCCCAATGCAACTGCAAATGGCTGTATTGGTTTGGTGCTATCCTGTGTAAAATATTAGCTTTCCTAATATGTCAAACTGTAGTTATAACAATTGGGCCAAGATGGTATGGGCCGAGTTGGTCAGTGGGCCGAGTTGACCAGCTTCCTTTGACATCGATGCAATGACTTGGTCTCGCAATTCTTCAACGGTCGAATTCTCGATTGAAAAAGAGCCATTTGGTATCGGAGGCTTTTGAGAAGCATTCAAAGCGTGAAGCAAGACACATGGATTTGCCAACATCACTTGGGTTGTAAAAAAATACCTGAAGTCTGCCGAAGATACAATCGCAGAGACAGATCAAACGGTTGAACAGCATACACGAAAAGTGGTGCAAATGCACATGTTAGCAAGAAATTTCGCTTGGAAACTTGATCAACACATAGAAAAAGAAGATATTAGGGAAATGTTTGGGCAAACCCTCAAGTTCAAGAAGGTGTACCTGGGCAAAATTCAAGATAACAAATGTGTCACAGTCGAAGGCACATTTAAAAAATATCTTAATAACAATGGTATGTTGTGTGATCATGATACATCAACCCTGCAGAAAAAGTGTGAAAATTTAGCTCATTTTTTATACGAACAGTCCAACCATGAACTGATCATAGTCGACATGCAGGGAAGTGGGTACTCTCTTTTTGATCCTGAAATTGCCTCAAAGAATTTGCGAGATGGAGATGAGCTTCTTTTTTCGACTGGGAACTTGTCCATAAAATGGACAACATAACCATGGCCATAAAAAATTTCGTTGAGAATCATATTTGCAATGACTTCTGTACCCTATTGGGTTTGAAGAAGCTGTAAATTTTCCAGAACTTTACATCAAATTATATGAAGTTTAACACATTTTGATTTTAATACTGTTTTGTTAAATTTTGTTCTTGCAGTTGGTAAAAGAGTAACTGTTCAAAACCAAACTGAAAAACTTTATCAAAGATGTAGACATTACAGTAATTTGTAAAAGTTTAATAATCATTTTAATGATATTAATATATATGAAATATTTTAATAACAAAGAACACATGTGCAGATTACATATTGTTAACAC
>CACRXK020007563.1:11402-22553 GCA_902702795.2 Paramuricea clavata
CCCCCCCCCCCCCTGGTTCACAAAATTTGAGTTTGAGAATTTTTTTTCATTATTCTACATTATAAGTACCCAAAGAAGCTATATATAGAAAAAACCGGATACAAATAGGTATTTTGCCAAATTGAGAGCAATTTCGAATCTGTTCAGTTTTTTTTGATACACCCTGTATAAGGAGAATTTCGACGTTTCGAGCGAAGGCCCTTTTTGACTATCCATAATAATTGTATACATTCCCATACTATGAATATAGTATCGAAATAGTAACTTTTGTAAGGATATACTATGGATTTAGTGGTGCAATGGACCATTCCCCAATTAACCAAAATTTTGAAATCAACAAGTCTAGACAAAAATTTCATAACAGCTTGAAAGAGCATCACAAAATTAGTAATATTCCAAAGTTTCGTTGCAAAATGTTGTAAAATGCGGATAATATAGCCTTGCGAAGTTTGCACTTTTCAGTCATTTTAGATTACAAACGAGAAATGGTTACCACTTCTGTGCGTAATCTAAAATGACTGAAAATTGCAAACTTCGCAAGGCTATATTATCCGCATTTTACAACATTTCGCAACGAAACTTTGGAATATTACTAATTTTGTGATGCTTTTTCATGATATGATGGAATTTTGTCTAGACTTGTTGAGATCAAAATTTTGGTTAATTGGGGAATGGTCCATTGCAAATGTCATATATAGATTTCACATTTTTTCCAGTGACAGAAACTCCAGACAATGGGCTTTCGCTTTAACTCCAGACGAAGTGCTTCCGTTCGAGACGTCGAAATTCTCCTTATATATTTTTCAGGTAGTTGCATCTCTACCAACGAAAGCTTGTTCATTTTATTGGCACTACCTATAGTGGCAAAGACAGTTCAAGATTATACTGTGAATACCTTTCTTTCCTTTTAATAAGATCGAATGTTGATGAACTTTGTCAGAGTGCGGTCCACCTATAAACATACGAAAAGAGTTAAGAATTATGTTATTACAGCGACTTTATACTGTATAGGCAATGCAATTCGCTCACAAGTAGAATACTTGTAAAGATATAGTATTTTGAACACAATTTTGGACGTAACTTATTTACACCTCCAAGTCAATGTCCATTAATTTGTGTCATAGTTTGGAGGTTGTTCGCAACATTGAACAAAGGGTCATTTGGTTCTGTACAGTGAATGTAAAAAGTACCCCAGATTTCGGCATACCTTATAGCCACGGTTTGTGACTAAAAAGTACCCCGGATTTCGGCATACCTTATATATAGCCACGATTTATGGCTACATATATAAAGTACCCCAGATTTGGGCATACCTTATAGCCACGGTTTGCGACTATAAAGCACCCTGGATTTCGGCATACAGTACCTCATAGCCATGATTCGTGGCTGTAAGGTATGCCGGATTTTGGCCTTACCGATAACTTTCAACCTCCCTCTCCTATGCTATGTTAGTTTTATATACATATAACTTACCTATGTGAAGTGCGGCTTTATGGTGATGAGAATCTAAAATGAAAGAAGGCTCGTTTAGACCTCTAGTTAAGTTACAAACCCACTGAGGAAGTGTCTTCTTTCGGGTGCACACGCGTAAAAAACGCACAAGTTTGTTACAAGTCTGTTCACAAGCTGTTAACAAGATGTATTCGCACTGCTTGTCACAAGTAGTCAACAGGTTTGGAACAACTTGTAACAACCTTGTCGAAATTATCAGACTTGTTGCAAGGTTGTTCTGACAAGTCTGTGACATGCTTGATATAACAAGATTGTTACAACCTTGTGTTGACAACCTTGTAACATCCTTGTTATATCATGGCTGTAACAAACTTGTTAGCACAATATTGTAACAAGGCTGATAATGCCATCAAGCTTGTTACAAGTGGTTAACAGCTTGTTTCAAACTTGTTACAACAAACTGGGAACAAGCACTGCGAACACAACTTGTTGACAGCTTGTGAACAGACTTGTAACAACTTGTTTGCAGACTTGTTACAACTTGTGCGTTTTTACGTGGCAGACTTGTCGCAATGCTGTTCCAACAACTTGTCAACAGGATGTGTTCGCACTGCTTGTTCCCAACTTGTTGACAAGCTGTCAATGGCTTTTTGATAAGCTGTCAACGGCTTGTTGACAAGTTGCTACAAGGTCGTTAAGCTCAACAGACTTGTTACAAGTTGTATCAACAACTTGTTATCGTCCTGCAATTCAACAATTTGTCAACAAGTTGTGAATGACAAGCTTGTAAAACTTGATAAAAATTTAAAAACAGCGTTGTTACAACTTGTTGACAAGCTTGCTACAAGCCTGTTGCGAACACATCTTGTTGAGAAGCTGTGAGTGATAACCTTGTAGCAACTTGATAAAATAACAACATTGTTACAACTTGTTGACAAGCTTGCTACAAGCTTGCTCCAAACACATCTTGTTGACAAGTTGTGAGTGATAACCTTGTAGCAACTTGATCAAATGACAACATTGTTACAATTTGTTGACAAGCTTGCTACAAGCCTGTTGCGAACACATCTTGTTGACAAGTTGTGAGTGACAACCTTGTATCAACTTGATAAAATAACAACATTGTTACAACTTGTTGACAAGTTTGCTGCAAGCCTGTTGCAAACACATCTTGTTGACAAGTTGTGAGATTTTTGCGTGTGTAGTTCAAACACAAACCGAAGAAGCTTATATGAAATTTTGACATTGTAATAAAATCGAATGAATTATCAACGAGTTAAATTCCAACTTACAATTTACTTTTCTACTCTTCTCATTAGTTTGTTTCATCTCGTGCCCATGTTTCTGCGTGCAGGGCCCAGCGTGGCATGGCCTAGACTCAATGGATGGTCCCAGTCTGCGACATGATTTACCATTATACTGTGGTCTAGGTTGAGTGCATGTTCGTCTGCGATATTTCACACCCTCACCACACGTGACACTGCATTCAGTGTAACGACCAAATGCACTGTAGCCACCATTTACTGAAATACAGAATGAACAAATTATTAGTACAATGTACTGACAGTATGGATAAAGTTGGTTTAGTTTAATACAAAGCTATATAAAATCGAGCTATAAATGAGCTTAGCCTAAATCTGCGATCAGGGGATGGTTGTTCGAAAGCCGATTAACCTAACCCTAACTTAATCTAAAATTCAAACCAAACTTCCTGACAGCTTGTTTATAAGTTTGGAAATATTTCTTCAGAGATCTTGTCTGGATCGATAGGAGTTTACTTCTCTGAAGTTTTGAAATAAACAGACGTGCAGAAACAGCAGGTTAGCGCTAACCAAACTTTGAACAACCGACCCCCAAGCCTTTATTGTGGTTAAACATAGCTGTACTTTTAAAGGCGGGCTCATATGAGCCCAGCAAAACTGGATACTCAGACGAATCATCGCGTGGCAGCGGTTACACTTTTTTGGCTGAGTCGATCTTCTGTTCGTCTCTATTCTGTGTTTTTATGGGCGCTATAACATTCTGGTTTAACCCCTTTTTGGGATGGTAGTTTCACGGTTGGTATACGAAAAACAAACACAACACAAACCGAACTTACTAGGACAAGGATGAGCATTACAGTGACGTGTTTGTAAATATTCACGACGGTTTATTTTGATCATGCGCATTTGACGTCCTCCTCCACATGTCTTGGTACACGACGTAAATCCGGTGTCCAACAACCGAGCTACAATCAATAAAGAAATGATTAAATTTGACTGGAGCAAAAACATTTCGAACAAATATACCAGCGGATCAATACGAGCGGGATGCAAGATCTCCTAAACTTTCTTCTTGTGAGATATTTCCATACATATCTTATATACACTAGATAGTGCATCTAATTATTCTGCAATTCAAAAAATTGAAGCCGTGATTGCAGACTCAGGATATTCCCATGAAATGAGAAGACTCGTATGTTTTTCTATTTCTTAAACAGGGGACTTAAACATTATGTTAAACCTATTCCAAATACATTTTCAAACTATTCAAATGATGAAAGTTATTGTTGTTTTTTAAGCGTTTATTAGCGAGTGGGAAACTCCAACATGGCCGCCATCTATTCAAATGGGGGTAACCACTGGAATATTCTTGGCTTCAATTTTACTAAAAGAGATGCGCTATCTAGTTTATATAAGATATATATGGATATTTCAGTTTGTTTGATAGGTATATGAAGTTTTTGGTAGGGTAAAAATGTTGAAATGTTTACATGCTGATGCTTTGTCTATTTGAAAGTAGACAAACTACAATCAAACGAGAGCCGCGCATATTTCCAATGCTCCAACCTTATTCTTTGATTTTTCATGAATTTTATTCAATGTCATGTGATATTTACAGTTTCTGTTTGTTTCAAAGAAATGCCTACAGGGTTTCTCCAGTTTGACCATCTGCCACTTCAACTTACAACAAAGATTGCATGATCTACGACAAACCGACGACATGAGAGATTTGAAAGCCAGACAGTATCCTTTATTAGCCATTTCAACGCATGCTTCTGGAAACTCGTCCACACATTCTGAAAAACAAAATATATGATTGCACAGTAGTTTTTTCATGTGTGCCTTACGGGCTGTTTATATGGGGCGATCCAATTTTCATCCGAATTTAACCAAAAACAAATTTGTCCTTGAGCAATGTCCATTAGCCCCACAAATTTTCATATTGTGACGCCTGTAATAATGAAGCCTGTATTCTGAAAGCTCACTCACACTCAAAGAGTGGAGGTTCAATCTGAGCTTCCCTTGAGTGCCAATGCTGTTTTTGAATAGCTGGAGGGTGAGTAGTCACATAGTAAGGTACGACACTAGCCCTCCAGCTATTCAGAAACAGCAAAGACACTCAAGGGCAGCTCAGATTGAACCTTCACTCTTTGAGTGTGAGTGAGCTTTTAGAATACAGGCGACAGACTCTCTTGGATTTTACCTTTCTTCACCTTCGGATGTGGAACTGAATCTTTGGAAGTCGCGTCTTCTTCCATTGTATCCTCTGCGACCAAAAGTTTACCTGGAAACACCAATGTATAGGATGGAAGAAATTATTAAAAGAAACGTTGCTTCGTATTTGCACACCAAATTACCCAGGGCGTATAGGAAGCTTGATAAAGTTAGGAGGGGGAGATTTCACGAGGGGCCACCACGGCTGTACCCTGGATCCAGGGGTTTCCTTTTTCGCTACCATGGTTGGCGCCGAGCGGGAAAATTGTCTACCGTTCGTTAGCTTCGAAGAGAGTCTACCGTTCGTTAGCTTCTTTCATTAATTCTTGCATAATGATTTGTGGGTCTATCCCATCCGTGAGTCAGGATGGATTATTATTATTAATTTAAACATTTTTTTCTTGGGGGGGGGGGGGCGAAAGTCATTCTGGCCACTTTTATAAAATATTGGAGGAGCAGGCCCCCACTTCCTACATTATCAGAAGAATGTCTTATAATTAGTGGCTTTACAAGGCTTGATTCGGTTGTGATGCCTAAATTAGTTCCAATATTTTTTAAGGTTACAGAACACCTTTGAGTGTTAATTTTGTCTAAAATTTTTTTATTGGTTTCCATGAAAGCATTAGACTAGTTCTACTATCTGACTAAGTTTGAACGAAAAATGTTGAAAACTCGCAGAGTTATTTAATAAAATACATTTCGCTGCAATAAGAGAAACATTGAAAATGTAATATTCAAATTCAATTTTCTCCCGAAGAATTTTACGGTAATTACTGATTTTCAAACGAGTTGTTCTCCTGCGGGTTTTAACCAATTTTTCTCAAATTTTCACAGGACATGGCCAAAGACGTCAGTTTCAAAATGTGTTCGGATTTTCTTTAATTTTGGATATTTTAATAATAAAGAGCAATTCACTCAAACAATTCAGAAATATATTGCAGTCGTCAAAGAAATCGCCATATCAGCGGAATGACGAAATAAACAAAAAATTCCGAACACAATTTTTTACAACAACTATTTTACTGTATAAAAATGATATTTTCTTAAATATATCTTAAAACCAGCAGGAACACAACTCAAAAGCTTAACGGTACCGCGATTTAAGATTTTCCTGAATAATTCTTACATTATTTTATTGTTTGTTAATTTTACAACTTTACCATATTTTACATGCACTGGCCAACATTTGGTGAAAATTTGATTAAAATCGGACTGATATTGAGCACGCAATACAGCCATTTCACCGTGACTCACGTGACCAAGTCACAAAAGTTTAGGATTTAAATGCATGTTTTGCCACGTCTGATTTAGCAAAATCCAAACTCACTTCTGGCAAGAAACCCCCTAGGAAGGTATTCAAGGAGATTTGTTAATTCCTGATAATTATATTCTCTTAGCCTCAGATATAGCCATTTACTTTTCGTGACTCACGTGACAGCCAGAAAAGAAAAAATTCTACCTAATGGTATTCTTATCTATTTTCCTGGCAACTTAATGATTTTATATTTTTCTAACTTTCATAAAAAGTATACTGGGACATGACACAATGACTCTTAATTGATTTTTTTTGGAAGTCATCTTTTGTTTAGCAAATAATATTACAGATGCAGTGTGACTCACGTGACACAAAAATGTGACTCACGTGACCAGTGACAAATAATACCTATTAACTCAGTTTAAAACCTCTGGTTTAAAACATGTAAAATGAACAATTTTTGGCTAGGTTAGCATGGTAGTTGACAGAACTATGCATTTTCAATCAAACTTAATCCATAGCGCATAAATCACGTGAGAAAAAACGTGACACATATATAACATTAAAAATATTTTTGTTTACCTTGATAACCTGGCGAAACATAGTTGCCCAAGTAAAAACACTATTATTCATTCAAGAAATTGGTAGCAACTTTTTCCGGTACATATTTTGTGCTAAAACTACATGAATTTTTATTTATGTGACTCACGTGACCAAACTTGAGGGTGATTTTTCTCAGAAACTATCAATAATATTTTTATAATTTTGTGGATAGGTTTTAGTAACTAATAAAAGTACCAAGTTATGATTGTCTCAAAAAACTAGTTCAAGCTGATTGGGAATGAGTAAACTTTTATGATGTAATTTGTGACTCGCGTGACTCATAAATGAGGGTGTTTTCAATGTCTGTTAAAACAAAGCCGATTCCTCATTTTGATTTTTTTCCCCTTAAATATATTTTAAAATAGTAAAATAATCATATGTGTATTATAAAGAAACTTGTTCTTATCCCCCCAAAAATGTACTTTTTCAAAAAAGGACAATATTTGTTCTAATTGCTGCATACTAAATTGTTATTCTAAATTCCTTTCCACAATGCCCGGGGCACAGAATAAAGACATACAGAAGTGTAACTTCCATTACAAAACCGTAAGGCCTTTTTTACCGAAATAGCTGGCGGCCATGTTCTTAGCAAGTGCCCTAAAGAGAGGCATTCACCCCCTGGAATATTAAATTTTCAATATGTTTTCAGGGGGGTGACTGCCTCTCTTTAGGGCACTTGCTAAGAACATGGCGGACTGAAAAAATCCCTTACGCTCTTTTAATAAGAAGATACACTTCTGTATGTCTTTATTCTGTGCCCGGGGGCAACCATGAGCAAAAAATTTTATGATTTGATGAGGGTAAGGTCCTGCAGCAACTAGAAATAGCATTGTAGTGGCTATTGTGTTAATTTGAATTTTTGGCATTGATGAGTCATTTCTGTGAAATGGCTGAGTAGCGATTTTCCGCAAAACGCCAAAAAGGGTGTCCTGTAACCGTAAAGAAAACAAGTAAGTAGTGTACTCACATCCTTTAGAACCGTACTGAAGATCTTTTAAGTTGCTCTCAACTGTAATGATAAAGTAAATAAAAACTTTATCTTAGTGTCACACATTGACACCAACCAGAAAGATATAGTCAACGAATATACATCACTGTCTATTGTAGGGTTTCGTAGAAGGAATTTCTTTTCGATTCCTGCCGCAAGCAGTGCCGTGCAACGAGCGCGCGCGCGCTGATCGGCGTGTGATGCAGAAGTAGCCTGGGGCAAGCAAGTCTTTGGCGAAAATAGAAGAAAATGTAGATTTTGATAGCCTAGTTCTTGTGGCCATTTTTCTCAACATTTTTTAGTGTGAATACAAACTAATTTAATATAGATATGTACAATATTATACTCTGAGTACGGATTTAGTGTGCATTTTGCTGTCAGAGAGAATTTATTATCGATAACGCGCGTGCTTTTGATTACTTTAATGTAGACAAAATTTCAAATATGAATATCCCTTGTCGATTTGCTGCCAACACCTACGAACTCAGGCGTGTTGAAGCTTCTTATCTCAAGTTTAAATCTTAAAAAAATATGTAAAATCAGAGTTGATTCGCAGAGGATATCATGGCTGAAATTTGATCCTTTTAAACCTCTTTTCAGGACGCTAAGCCAGAAAAATCTTCTGAAAAAATAACGAAGATGTTGTATTTCGACCAGCTTGTGAATTTTCTGCAACTGTCTAATGTGTGGCTTAAGTTTTATAACTTTTGAAACAGGATCAATGTTATTACCATACTGATTATCTTTGTCACTTAGTGTCACTGTCAGTTAGTAAATATTACTTACTGTCATCTATATCAGGATCATTTATCAAACTCGACAAGTCACCTATCTTCTGTTTCGTCGTTGGCGATTTGTTGGCATGCCCTAGAGTAAATGAAATCGCTGAATTACCTCGTTTATCTCGAAAAATCAATACGCTAGCGTTCTCCGAAATTGAAGTTAACAAACCTAGAACAAGTTGTTGCGGTGTTTTATTCTCAACCACCGTAGCTGTTTTGGGGTCAGGCTTTGGCGCTTCCAATCCTTGAATGGAAAACGAAAGTTTGTGGAGTGAAGAAATAATGTACGTATGGAGCAGAAGGCATTTCAGGAAGGTGAAAGATTGGAAGGAAAGATGAAATAAAATTGGTATATGTACAAAAGAAAGCAGAAGTTTATGAATATGAGCATGGCCGGATTTTGAGGGGAGATGTGGAGAGGTGGGCACCTCTCCTCAGATCGTTTTGCACCTCCCCTGAGATTTTTTGCACCTCCCCTTGAAAGGTCATGTATCGCGCGCCCCTTGGGAAAGGTTAAATGATAGATCAAAGTGAAATTTTTTATGCATTGCCTAGAGTCTACACTTGAAAAATGATAACTATTCATCAACTCTGTATCAAGTGCCCTTTTAATCGAATATTTCGAAATAAACTTTGCAGTCATGTAATGAAGAGCAATATTGGATGAGTCGTGCAGTCATAATTCACAAATACACTGATACATATGTAAGTACATGCATACGTCATGTAGTTGACTTTAATAGGGGTTACATTCT
The DNA here is from genome assembly GCA_902702795.2 of Paramuricea clavata. NCBI lineage: Eukaryota > Metazoa > Cnidaria > Anthozoa > Malacalcyonacea > Plexauridae > Paramuricea > Paramuricea clavata. Next base: position 20,714 of record CACRXK020007563.1, read on the forward strand.
AAGTCCTAACATTTCATGGGGGTCGTGGGCTAGACGCTGCACCTCCCCTAAATATATTTCCACCTGCCCCAGTATTTCCACCAAAATCCGGCCTTGAATATGAGAATATCATGGATGCACTTACCGTCGCCGGCAGTTTTGGCATTTTCGATTAAAGAATTCATCACAAAATCTGGCACTAAAGAGCGTAAAATTAATCTGAATATCGTGAAACCATGTCTTGCGTGTGTAACTTAGTTAACAACCGAGAGGAAAGTCAGTTAATGTTGGAAGATATGATAATGAAATTCTGGGAAAATCAGTCTCTTTATACTGTACCTTCATAATCGTTGAACGAATATTCATTAGGAATGGTCTTCAATTTTCCTTGATTTGTTATTGCTGTACAAAAGAAAGTAAAGCTAGCCACCTCAGAGCTATACTGTTGCAGATGCGTTATTTTCTGTCAGGCAAGCATTAAACTCTCTTAATACTAAATAGCTCTATTGGTTATAAACTGCACTCCATTGAGGTCCATGCACTCAGACTCATTCTTCATTGATCTAGTGTCACTACAAGAGGAAACCTAAACAACACTGTTTAACAATTAGTCGCCAAAAGCGAGGTGATTACAAGCCTATATTCACTGAGCCGAAGTGAATATAGGCTTGTAATCACATAGCCTGAGGCGACCAATTGTTTTATTATAATTTCAGTATTGAAAAAGTTTTATTTATAAATACAACTGATACACGTGTTTATTTTATGAACATAATTTGCATAAATAATTTACTTCCGTCTGATTTTCAGCCATTTGTTGGGTTTTTTTTTTTGGGGGGGGGGGGGGAAGCAATAGTTACTGCTCAGAGCATTCACTATGCCTCAGAGTTACTGCTGAGGGAGCCAATCAGAATGCTCAAAGGCCATTTTTCAATACTAATATTATACTAATTTATTAATTAATTAATTTATAGTGCATGGATATTTCTACAGGTTCTGTTCAAATTGTTCTTTCTGGAGTTCTATTAATAAGGACCATTACTTATATCGCTCTAGCTTTAAGTTATAAGAGAAAGCCGGCCTATACCTGGAGAAAACCTGTGGACGTCAAGGGTGGGTAGTAGCGAAGTAGTTGTAGTTCGCTACTGTAGCGAACTACAATTTTCAAGTAGCCAGTACTAGTTTTTGACTACTTTTTTAAAACAGTAGCTGTAGTTATAGCGAACTACATTTTGCCTAAAAGTAGCCAAGTAGTTGACTACTTTTCAAATTTCGCTACTTTTTAAAATTGTTAGCAACCGTTCGTAGAATATAATGATATTAAGACACGGTTTGCCAAACGATTATTTTATACAGTAAAGATTATTTTAGCGCATTGAAAAGTGGCACTCCTGAACACTGTATAGTGCTTACAAATATGTTTCTTTGACCCTTTTGTTTACTGTTGCTAATCGTAAGTCGATTTGTTATAGGTTAAATTACAGCCTGAGCCCAAATACCGTAAAACTAAAAAATATAGAATAGCGAAATAGTTCGCTACATTTTTTAAGCAGTAGCTGTAGTCAGTAGCGAACTACTTTTGCTCAAAAGTAGCAGTAATTGTAGATGACTACATATTTTTGAAGTAGCTGTAGTTGTAGCGAACTACAGAAATTTTGTAGTCAACCCACCCTTGCCTGTGGTATTTGGTAGGGTGAAACTGGTGGCATTCATCTCACGTACGAAGTAAAATGATAATATTCAGACAACCAAATATCACAGAAATGTGTCTAGGTAGTGTCACATGCCAAATAGCAGAGGATTGAGAGAGATCGACCCATAGGAGAACGGGCCTGATGTTTTCTGGGGCAGTTGAAAGTTT
>CACRXK020007564.1:0-22551 GCA_902702795.2 Paramuricea clavata
ATCACATTTCAATTTAACAATTGGACCTTGATGAGTAATATGCATACAAAATACTAAACTGTTTCATTACATATTTTATGTCTGGACCTTTGACGTTGCAATAAAATAGGTTCGGGTGGGGTAAAAGTTTTTTCCAGCATTCCACCGGTGGGATAGCTAGAAATTCTGTTTCGGGAAAGGTGGGGTAATGATTTTTTTTGGCGGCATTATACTTTCTCTTCGGCCCCCACCCCTGCCATAAATAATGACCGGTCCCTTACAAACAGGAAATTGATAATCAGATGATCAAACTGATCACCAATTTCCCAATTGTAATACAAAATTACTGCAAAACAGCAAACTTCACAAGGCTATATTATCCGCATTTTACAACATTTCGCAATGAAAGTTCGGAATATTTCTAATTTTGTGGCGCTCTTTCAAGCTGTGATGAAATTTTTGTCCAGACTTGTGTAGATCAAAATTTCACTCAAAAGGGGAAAGGTTTATTGGATAAGACTTACTACCAATCAATGGGTAGAGTGGCAGACCCAAAGAGGCAAGTTTGAATCCTGCTTGAGACAACAAATATTTCGTCCTTCTCTGCAATGTCAGAATAATATGACACTAGTTTTCATATCTCTTTTCATACATACAGTACAGGATTGTCATGAATATTTGCTACACCAAACATGGTTATTTTGTCCCCAAGGCGTAAAAAAAAATACCTGTGGTTCCGGTTTCATATCGTGAAAAAATTAGGGTCAGTAAGTCGGAAATAAATTTTTTTTTGAATATTTTTTTCATGGTTTTGGCAGTTTTTTGCTGGGCGATTTGCAGTAGAGTCCCAATATCAATATTAACTAGAGATGTGTATTTCCTATGGACGAATTTAGGCAATTTGGTTCAATAATTACAGTACTGCCAAGAAATAACTTGTCCCCGCGTCTGCCTGCGTCCTGCCTCCAGAGCGCCCGCGTCTTGCGTCCACTCTGCCCGCGTCCTGCCTCCAGAGCGCCCGCGTCCGGCCTCCACGACGCCCGCGTCTTGCGTCTGCTCTGCCCGCGTCCTGCCTCCAAAGCGCCCGCGTCCAGCCTCTAGTTAAAAACTGCGTCCGCTTGGACGCAGTCGTCGTAACATAATCGGAAAAACGAACTAATATTTGCATCATACTCGTAGTTTGTCGTGAGAATACAGATCAGTGTCACTGATCGGAGAAGCAAAGAATAAAAAGTTGAATCCGAAATCGAGTTTCATTGAACCTAAGCGTTACACTTAGTATAACCATTTTATAATGTTATACGTTATACTACAGTAAGCGTAGTGCTTTCACAATGCAATCACACGTACTGGAGTGGCGATTGAAGCATATATGACTGTATATTGGAGCGTAAAATAGACATAAACTATATATAAATATAATGTAGACACATATACTAAACTCAATGAGATCACGACTACAACGAGTATATATCTCGCAACACATTCATTTGCTACTCAAATTCTGACCTACCTCGTAGAAGATTGCCGATTAGTTGATATGCAATTCTGTATTTGAATAATGTTACAGTATGTCGCCGTAACTCGTCAGTATATTAAAACGAAGATGCTCAATTACAATATATATAATGCTTTTGATTACCATTACTACGAGCCACTATATAACTTTATTTACAGCAACAAGTTTGTGTTGTTTTTCCAAAGCAGTAAATGCACATGGTGATATGTCATATAAATTGATAATTACCATATAATTTCTGGATAAATGACTTCTCTTAACCCCTTAATGGAATACCTTTACATGTCCAGGAAACAGTCTTTGTGTTTCAACACGGTTCAGTGACTGTGAGTCATCGCTTGATTTTCAAAGTTGCAGTATAATTCGCTAAAGCTGAAGTGAAGAGCTCAGACTAATATCACTCGATCCGTATTACTATCAGACTAATAAAATGAGGTATCGATCGCTTACTCGTCAACCAAAACGTATTTTCATTTGGGTTTCTTCGAAGAAGATATAAAACCATACGTGCATTTTGCCAACCGGCAACGTTAAAAGATTACTGGGTTTAAACCAAACGTTATACGAAAGTGCGAAAGTAGAGATCAAATACGAAAAGGAACTTTACGAAGCACAAATTCTGAAATTTCACGGTAAGTTTAATATTAGAAATATAAATATCTAGGATTCTAGGTCTGTAACGCTTGTGTATATATAAGCATAAAAACGTGGTGTGAAATCGCTAACATGAATATTTTCCGACGCCCACGGTTTGTTTATGAAAAGCGAAACGTGATAATTTCCGACGATCTACAAATAGAACTCTTTCTCAGCTGCGTCCTCGCCCGCAGACGCAAAGCGGACGCATGGCGCCCGCAAAGTGGACGCACCCGCAAGCGCCCGCAGACGCACAGTGGACGCACGACGGACGCACGGCGCCCGCAGGACGGACGCACCCGTGGACGCACAGTGGACGCAAGATGCCCGCGTCTTGGACGCGGTTTTTGATAAGTTATTTCTTGGCAGTACTGTAGTGTGACAACAGACGCCATTTTGGCACTCTGTATGAGCAGCCCGCAACCACCTGAAGAAAATAGGGTCGCACGGTCAATCGCGTTGAAAAAATAATAGGATCGGCAGAAAAAGTAGGGTCGGTTGGGAATCGGAACCACAGATATTTTTTTTTACGCCCAAGGATGGGGCATTTACAACATTCTCAAATGTCCTTGGTGGGATTTTTTACCAGTATCTGAATTCTAATTGGTGGGCCATTGGCAATGCTATTTTTCCCACTATGCAAATGTTGCCACGTTTATAAACTATCAACACAAGCAATTTCTAAAGAAATGATATTTGTCGACATTTGCATAGTGGGACCAAACTGTCAGGGTGGCTACGCCACTGGGTGGCGGAGAAATGCATGGGCACTATAGAGGTGTGCAAATCTGATCCGAATCCGATCGCATTTGTTCGGTTTCGGAACAAAAATATTCATTTCGGATTAGATCGGATTGATAAAGTTGTTTCATAGTCTGATCGGATTGGAAATAAAATTAATTAATTTGGTTAAATATTTCCACTTGAATGAGAAATTTATTTTATTAAAGGATTCTTTGGATCGGAATTCATTATCAAAGCTCGGATCGGATTCAACAATTTTGGATCGGATTGGATTTTAAACAATATTAGCCAATTGTCAGATTATAAATGTCCAATCTGATCCGATGCACACCTCTAATGGGCACACATGGAATTGATCGATACATAACCATTGAGCACCAGCCCAGACTGTAAAGTTTTATTCTTGCATGGGGAATGATGGCAGTTACACAGAGATGAAGGCAGAACATTTGAGAATGGCTGCATTGTATGCATGCCATGCAGGCAGTCAATAACAGTAGTAAATTGTGTCCTTGTGTGTCAAGCTTGCTCTCGATACATAAAAGACAAAATAAGTACATTTAATTCATTTATAATTTTCATGAAAATGCGCAGACAGAAATTTAGCTAAAATTTTTGTGTGGGAGCCAACACTCTCCCCCTGACAAGTAAAATCAGCTGGTCTTAAACAGAATAAATGATAAAGTAGGGTGCATTAGGGTGCAATGCAACTTAATGGGTTAATTAAGTGGTGGGCTTATCAGCATAAGATTTTACATTCTTTTGGCCGTCTGTACAATTTTGTTTCAAATATTGCATTTATCTGTTTAAGCTTTGGTGTGTCATTTATTGGCAATTTCAGGCAACCCTGGGCAACAGCCTGCTCCCATCCCTTGCCATGCCACTCTAAATATCAAAACAGATCTCCACCATTCAATGGAGAAACAATTGCAAGTGTTATACCAAATGAACTAAAATTTGGTATCATTAACTATTCACTTAAATGTGACAATTTCTATTGCCATATTGATTTGCCTCGCATACATACGAACGCCGCATAATTTATTAGTTAATGTAACAACTATTAAGGTGTTACATATTAGAAATCAATATTAGATATTTATGTGTAAAATTCAACATAACTTTTTCCAAATTTCTACTGATTTAATAGGCAACAATAAAACAAAAATTATAAACAAATTTCTAACTCAAAAGAGACGTAAACGATTTTTTCAAGAGAAAATATGTAACCCGTACAAAAAGAACCAAAATTCTGGTTTAAAATCGAATATTCCAAATACCATACAGTATATTTTGACATCAGGATTGTGAGCTGTATGTACATACCCAGTTGTGGCGTTCTCGTCGCCGGTAGAAGACATTCTAGCAAGTATCGTCACTGTCCAATGTCTGCTAGTTTTTCCGTGAAGAATCGGCGTTTGCGACGAACTTGATGGTCGTAGAACACTTCGGAAGTGACGGAAAGCCAAACTGTTTGCTAGTTTGAGAAACCTCAGCATGCAAAGACCACTCAGTGGCAAAGACTTATGCAACGTGGGAAAAATTGAGAAAACATGTAGGAAAATTGTATGAGCATGCGCGAAAACTCTGCGCGTTAAGTGCGTGTTTATTCTGCGAGACCTCTGCTGCGAGACAACTGCGGGACAAGATATTCACGGAAACTCGACAACTTGCGAAACATTAAATTAAATTAACTTGCAGTCAATCTTGCAACCAAACTTAAATTCCCCTATTACCGCAGAGCAAAATAATACGTCTATAACAGTAACTGACCGCTTTGATTTTTAATGATAAATTATTTAATAGCCTCCTCTAAATCTCTAATCTCGTTTTCATGCCACTACATAACCCGCGAACAGGCATACGCTGGGAACGAGATTTTCACGAGGGACATTTCACATTTTCACTCCAACTATATTGCATCTACATGATGCAATTTTACATCTGTTCAAATCTATTCAAATTGCATCACATCTGTGATAATTGCATAGTTTATACTTTGAAATGAATTTATCGCAAAATGGCATATTGAATTTGGCAATCACCCAGCGTGTTCAGAGCAAGGTCATCAGCTGAGCTGAGCGTCACTCGTGACTGTTGGCGTAAGCAAATTCCCCCAATGTGCGGTGGCGTTTTGAGAGGGTGTTGATGGGGTATGTCGTGAGTCGTGATCAGGGACGCCGGAACGATAATAGGGCAAAGGGGGGCGGACGCACACCAAGGGCACCTTTACTGAAAATTTTTTTTTCACTGCAAAATTTTTTGGCGACCTCCCCCCCCTCCCCCCCGTCGCCAAAAAAATTTCGGTCAGTGTACCATTTTAAGGGTCAAAAATTTTTTCCGGACATACAAAAATTTTCCTTGAAGCCATAATTTTTTCCGGATATCTTAAATTTTCGCCATTTCTTCAACATATTTTTCTAAATTCCAAAAATTTCCCAAAATTTTTATAAATATAAACTATAAATTACCTGAATCTCGTGATTTATCACGTATTATTTTACAACTAAAAGGGCACTTCTGCCCCCCCTGCCCCCCAGTTCCGGCGTCCCTGGTCGTGATTCACTCAATTTCGGTTGCCGTCAGTCGTGAAAACACTAAAAATTTACCGTGAAGCGTGAGCCGGAAAAAAGTACTGTTTATCGTTTCGATTCAGAACACTTTTCAAAGATTTACCGTTAAAATACCAAAATGTTACGGTATTCCTATCTTTAAAATACCAAAATTATTACTGTTTACTGATTCTCAGACCCCACCCCCCATCTAGACCCTCTTGGGCTATTTCAGGCGTGAATAATTTCAGTCACGAATGAACATTTCCTCCAAGTGTGCGCGCTCGAAAAGCTATCACCTTTCATAGTAGATCGAATAGGCATGCGTTATAAAACATAAGACAAAAGGAAAATAATTAATGAGGAATATTCGTATGTCGCTACTGGCATGGTCGCCGACTCAAGTATTACATCAACCTCGTCCCCAGGGTCTCCTTCGTGGTATTACATTCCTCATCAATCATTTTCCTTTTGTCTTATGTTTTATTACGCATGCCTATTCGATCTACATTGAAAGGTGATAGCTTTTCATTATTCAACATGTTGAATTTCGGTGCTGATGGCACGCGTGGCTGAAATCGCTCAAAACCAGGGCGCTTATATAGATCAGCCTGGCTGATAGCTCCTGTAGTGTGCGCCGGGCTTAAAAGACCTGTACGGAGGACTTTTCCTCAAAATTACCGTCTTTTGGATACGAAAGACAGGGCCGTAGCTATAGGGGGTGTGGGCGTGGGGTGTGACACTCCCCCCCCCCTGAAAATGCATTTTCGGCAAAATAACAGTTTTATCGGCAAATCGTTTCCGTAAGCAGCGAAAATGGTCGAAAGTATTAGAGTGGTTCGGATGAAAAAGTAATAGTTAAATTCAATTAAAAGTAGTAAATTAATAATTAAATAATAGATAAATTCAATTAATAAATTAATTAATAATTAATTAATAGTTAAATTCAATTAATAGTTAAATTAATTACTAGTAATAGTTATCTAGTAATAGGTAAATTACGGAAAAAGTAAAGAAATTATGATATGTCCGGAAAATTTTAGTATGTCCTGAACGCTATGTTTGGAAAAATTTCTGTATGTCCGAAAAAAAATTGGACAACCCCCCCCTCCCGCTCGCCAACAATTTGGGGGAAAAATACTAATTCGCGTCTGAAATCTTGTCGGCAAATGGGACACTTTATCCTCTTCGCTATGGCCCTGACGAAAGATAAATTCCAAACATCCAGATACCCATGTACGCTAGGTGAAACCGAAAATTAGAACATTAAATCGCACATGAAATTGACAAAAACAACGAGCACAGGCTCGCTATAGCCATTTTGTCAAACTGGCAGCTCAATCAAAATGTTGTTAGAAGGTTGGCTTATTTGTGGCCGAAAGGACGAACCAAGTCCATATTGAAGAGTCGTTCCGTGCGAGCATTGCTCCAAGGATATGTTGTGGGCTTCCGTTCTACCTTCAACAGGGGCTCACATGGAAAGTGCCTCAATTTTGTAATTTTTTCCCGGAGGAGCACGCCCCGGACCCCTACTTTTCACCGCTCCTATTATGCTACTCTGTTACAGTTAAATAATCTTTTGCGTGCCGTGTTTTCACTTGGCTAAAAACTTGATCTTAACTATGGTTCCCAACCTAACTGGAAGGGTGATTAGCCTCCCCAAAAAGAATTAAAACCTGCTCGCAGCCACTGAATGTAGAGTACAAGAAAGTCGGCCCCAGATCGTCCGAACTCCCCCCTCCGCAACAATTTTTTGAAGGTACGAGTACGTAAAGTACGAAAATGAAACCTCTAATCCACTCGAAGAATGTACGTTTCTGCACACCTGTCGACGATTTTCATGTTGTGGTTGATTTAGAAGGTTTGTATTGATGGCAGAAAAATCCGTGCAGAGATCGAAGAAAAGAAAGAAGTGAGAAAAAAGTATCAGGAAGTTATATCCAGAGGGCATGCAGCCGCATTCGGGCAAGATCGAGAAAAAAGGCGATATATTCAATTTGTTGCTGGGAAATCTCTCCCCGGGTAAGAAAGCTATAATGGAACTGATCATATAGTCGGGGAGCTATCGAACCTGATGGTGCTGTAAGATTTGTTTTACCAACGGTACTTAAACCCCGGTACACCCCCCTGGGGTACAGACCCCTGGTACCAGTACAATATAGTACAATCTGCAGACATGCAAGTTTCGGCGTTCTACGCCTCGTCAGTGCAGCGGTTTCATTAATCATTTGATAATTGCATGTGCACCTCTAGTTTGACTATTAAACGATGGAACAAATCTGAAATCTAAATCTGCAAGTCAACACGACTCAACAGCACAACCCCCCCCCAAAAAAAAAACCAAAAAAAAAAACCCAGCTAGGACACTGAGGCATCCCAAGCTCACATGTGGTTGGGGTATATTTGTATTTTTATATTAGCAATACTATGACAGATATAATAATATATTTTGTAAAAAAATGCTAAAATATTGTATCAAATAGAGAAGTAAGGTTGCTTAGCAGACACAAAATCGAGATCTCGACACTACATAACTGGCGCGAGTGGACTCTGGAAAACCATAGCACTTATGACGTACGCGTATCTCAAATATATCTCAAGATATCTCAAACGCTGCATGTGGTCCAGTGTACGCAGTATTCTACAATAAGCTGCCGTGGAACGTCTTTACAAGTAACGAAATTACAAGTAATCGTAGCCTCCTCCGCAGGCATCGCCTTTCGATTATCGGGCAAAATTTCTTGCAGGCAAAAAATTAAGAACTACGAGATTACTTTAGCCTGTAGAGGAGGCTAAAGTAACCGTTACTTTTTGAGTAACTGTAACTGTAACTGTAACGAGTTATATTTTGGCATAAAATGAAACGATAACGCGTTACTTTTATAGCCAACGTTTACGTTACTTTTTTCGTTACATTCTCGCGGATAAAACTTACAATTCACCTCTCAGTTCTCGAAATTCTCCTCACGGTTTTCTACGACAACGCATGCTTCAGTGCTTAACACAGCTGAGAGATCCATTAGTGGTAAGGTTACATAACGTTTACAAATAATTAACGTCAATCTGCTGACCACTAATCATTAAGTTGAGAAAAACTGGGGTTTTTCTTACTTGAAGTAACTTGTAACTATAGTTACAAAAATATTGAAGTAATTTTGTAACGGCAACGAGTTGCATTTTACAGCACTGGATACAACATAAATAAATTGTCCACTAAAGTTGCTAATGCATGCATCTATGGGTAAAAATCTGAACAATGAAATGCAGTAGCGTAGCCAGCGCTAGACCGCCGATTTAGTCTCGCTATGCAAATATTTTCGTTTTCATTGAGTGTGAAAACAATCAATTTCTAAAGAAATGAATGATAATAATTTTGAATTTGCATAGCGGTACTAAATTATCGGGCTGGCTACGCCTCTGATGAAATGTAATGTTGTTATTTAGCATGAATGAAAGGTCACAAAAAGCTTATGTATATATAAAGAAGCCGACATCAAAATTTAAATCATTTAACCAAATTCCTTTTAGGAACACAAGAAATCACTAAAGGATTGGAACAGAGAAAGAAGAAAAACAAAAACACCAAAACATGTGAAGAAACGAAAACAGAAACTAGCACAAGTAAAAAAGACAAAAAATGACTTGAAATAAGTTGTTTTTCGTTTTCTGTGACTTGGTTTTTGCATGCTTGTCTGAAAGTTTAGTATTTCATATTTTTCAAGTTAAACTTGGGTTGTATTTTAATACCGAGTGTGAGCTGTGGCATGGCATAAAAATTCGGCGTTGTTAATTGTAAGCCGTTAGGATGTAGGCAGTGATACACCGATATTTTTGTTTCCCCAAGTGTTAAAAACAACAAAATTTACTTTATTCAACTATTTTACCAAACGAAAATTATACAAGTACAAGATAAACTTAAAAATTACATATTAAGTATTTTAACGAAAATTAAAATATGAAGAAAAAATATTTCTTAGACAAAATCCTGAGCAAATTTAATCCATCCATATTTGAGATTGACCTACTCTGAGACGGCACGTCTGGCGCCTTAATTTAAATCGCCATGATTCAATGAAAAGCGCTTAAACGATTTGAGGCGAGTTAAAGTGATTTATGACAAATTGATGTCAATTAGGACGACTTAAGTATAGACTGATAAAACAGTAAGTTTTGTGAGATAAGACAATCACAAAGCGAGTAATATGTGATTTATTAAGGAGGGTCAGAGCAACTAAAGGCCGGGATTTAAGGCGAACTGATACTATCTCAGAGTAGGTCTAAAGGAAGATTTATTTACCAAGTTTGACGTTGAAACAGCCACCATTCCCAATCGAATGTCTTTCATAAAAGCTGCGCAACATAGCACGTTGTAAAAACATTTCACGCCTTGTGACAGGCTTAATTACAAAAGCAGCTTTTCCACCTGGAAAAATGAAGGAAATGTTTATGGTTAAGAACTACCCTGAAAGGCTGAATACCAAACGTAATAATCAAGAATGCGGGTCCACTCAAATACACACACCTTTCTAATACGTTCGTCTCTTCACTGCGGACATCTCTCTAATACAGGCATACATTTCTAATATGTAATCTCCTTTAATGCTAACACATCTCTGTTATCTAGACACCTTTCTTATACGGAGACTTCTCCATCTAATACAGACACCTCTCTAATACAGACACCTCTCTTATACGAACACTTCCTAATACAGAAATCTTTCTAATTTGGGTATCTCTTAAATATGGATATCTCTAGCTATAATATATACACACATATTCCTTCCCAAGCAAGACGCTTTGCAGAGTTATTGCTATGCAAAAATCTAATCCAGACACCTCTTTAATACGAATACCTCTCTAGTACAGAAACCTCTCTAATACGGACATCTCTCCATGAGGACACCTTTCCAATATATGGTCACTACTCTAATAAAGAAACCTGTGAATTACGGATCGCCTCTCCTGTGTGGATATAATTTCTTTAGTACTCCGTACCTTGTTTGGTTGTAGCAAACGGATACTGGGCACATTTTTTGGCTGCGCACTTAGAGAGACGTAAGTTATTATTGATGGCACTTCTGTCCGTGATGCGATGTAGACGTGTTGGTTTGCCGCCTTTAATGGCCCGTCGAATGTTGGCACAAACACGTAACATACGAGAACACATGAACGTGATGGTGGGGCATCTTGGTGGAGGCTCTGTTGCTAAGAAATAATTAATTAGGGAAAAAACGAAAATTAAGAAGAAAACGAAAAAAACTGAAAAATTAAGAGGAAAACGAATAATCAGAATAATTAATGAGGAAATCGTCTTCCCATTTCCCGTCCATAATTGTGGTGCGTGTGCCTGAGGCGTGCGTCTTTTGCTGGCTTGCAATGCACGCGCATAACAGAACCACTGATCTATATGTTTACTGATATTTAAATTTAATCTATATATAGAAGAGCCTGCGGAGGAGACAAGGGGACTCTAAACATAAATATAACGAGCCATTTAATTATTGTTGCTAATGAGTTGCTTACTATCGACGAACCAGACGGAATAGTGGCAATGGTTCTTCCGTTTTGGGAACTACTCTTGCCTGATATTTTCTTGCTAGTCCGTCTATTGCATAGATATCTTATATACACTAGATAGCGCATATCTATTGTCTGATGCCATATTGGTCCGTATTGACAAAACAGATGGAAGAATATATTCTTCTTGGCTTTTAGTGGGTGATTAAAGTTTAAACGACGGCATTTGAAACATCACCCTTCAAATTAGGAAACTTTGTTGAGGAAACATTAAATTTCGATGTTCCTCGAACATTATATACGCATTGTCGTAGAGATTTACAGAATTTACTTCCCAGCCTAACATGAAGCAAAAACCTTTTCCAAGAAATTCAAAAAATATTAGTTTCTCCAACTGTTAAAAAGGACAAAACTTTATGTTTATTTCATTCAACAACTATTCTGTTTCGTTCCTCAACAAAAGAAAATTCTACAAGTACAAGATTAACTTGAAACGTAAAATATGGCTTAGAAAGTTGAAATGTATTTTAACAAAAGTTGTGAAACTCATTGATAATTCATGAAGAAAACCAAAAGAAATCATGACCGTGAAGGAGTTTGTACATCTGATACAAAATCCAGTATGAGCTCCAGCTTTGAATTTACTCTATGAGTAAATTGTTAAACATGTCCGAATTTATCAATTGATGATAAATTCGCGGCACCAAACCCCTAACGCTAACCCCTAACCCCTACCCTTAACCTTAATCTAACTTTTTAAACTTTTTTTTTTGAAAATCTAAATTTTTTATTTTTTTTTTATTTTTGTTAACCTTTTTTACTTTTTTGAATTAAGATCTCGAGCAACAACCCAAGTGCATGGATCACGCTATACTGCTTGGGAAACCATTTGGTAATTGTTTTATAATTATAACTACAGTGAAACAATGACATTTTGAAAATCTCGCGAAAATCCCGCGAAGGCATTTTAATTCCTCGTGCACTAGGTTGGCCTGATCCTGCACGGCTATTGACCAATCATACTGCATGTTTCACTGTAGTCATTATATAGTAATCTATTTTAAGTGGTTGAACAATACGAAATTAAATAATTTTCTCATCAAGCCATTTACAACATTCGTGTTCGTCCGCGGTGTTGCAAATAGTCCGTTAAAACACTAAAACAGTAAGTTTTGTGAGATAAGACAATCAATACAAAGCGAGTGATATGTGATTTAAGGATGGTTGGAGCGACTAAAGGGGATTTGGAGCGAAATACTGCCTCAGAGTAAAAGGCCTAAAGGAAGATTTATTTACCAAGTTTGACGTTGAAACAGCCACCATTCCCAATCGATTTTCTTTTATAAAAACTGACCAACACAGCACGTTGTAAATAAATTTCACGGCTTGGGACAGGCTTTACAAAAGCACCTTTTCCGCCTGGAAAAATGAAGAAAATTTTCATGGTTAAGAACTCTCTAATATGGGTACCCCGTTCGTTTCTTCACTACTCACAACTCCTAATACAGACACACATTTCTGATATGTACATGTACACCCCTTTGTTATCCAAACACCTTTCTTATACGGAGACTTGTCCATCTAATACAGACACCTCTCTATAATACAAACACACATTTCTAATATATACAGCCTTATGAGGCTGACACATCTCTGTTATCCAGACACCTTTCTTATACGGGGACTTCTCCATCTAATACAGACACCTGTTAATACAGACACCTCTCTTATACGAACACTTCTCTAGTAAAGAAACCTTCCTGATTTGGGTACCTCTTAAATATGGATATCTCTACAATACAGACATATGCAGATATTCCTTCCCAAGCAAAAACTTTGCAGAGTTATTGCTATGCAAAGCTCACACCTAATGGGTAGCTCTCTAATGCAGACACCTCTTTGATCCGGACACCTCTCTAACACAGAAACCTCTCTAACACAGAAACCTCTCTAACACAGAAACCTCTCTAACACAGAAACCTCTCTAACACAGAAACCTCTCTAATACAGACATTTCTGCATGAAGACACCTTTCCAATATGCTCACTACTCTAATAAAGAAACCTGTGATTCGCCTCTGCTGTGTGGATATAATTTCTTTAATGCGGATACTCCGTACCTTGTTTGGTTGTAGCAAACGGATACCGGGCACATTTTTTGCCTGGGCATTTAGAGAGACGTGTGTTATTATTTATGGCTCTGCTGTCCGTGATGCGATGTAGACGTGTTGGTTTGCCGCCTTTAATGGCCCGTCGAATGTTGGCACAAACACGTCGCATACGAGAACACGGGAACGTGATGGTGGGGCATCTTCGTGGGGGCTCTGTTGCTAACAAATAATTAATTAGGAAAAAACAAATAATTAAGAGGAAAACGAAAAAACCCCCGAATAATTAAGAGGAAAACGAATAATCAGAATAATTAATGGGAAATCAAATTACTAATGGCACGCGGAGAGATGGGAAGGGGAGAAATTTCTCGTCTTCCCATTTCCTTTGCGCGCTCGTCCTTAGTTGCGGGCGGGCGCCTGAGGCGTGCGTCTTTATCGGGCTTGCAATGCACACGCATAACCGAACCACTGATCGATCTAGATATTACTGATATTTAAATTTAATCTATATATAGAAGAGCCTGCGGAGGAGGCAGGGTGACTCTAAGTACTAGATAAAACATGAGCAGCCGATATGTATCTGATATACGACCCATCCTATGAGTTCATTGACGAAGTAATTTTAAAAATAAACATTGTCTAAGCCGAAATAAAGCTGAAGTTATGTAAATCAGGACAAATCTTTATCCGATTTGCAAACATTGATGATTTTTTTAAATATAAATCATAACGAGTCACTTAATTATTGTTGATAATGAGTTGCTTACTATCGACGACGAACCAGATAGAATAGTGGCAATGGTTCTTCCGTTTTGGGAGCTAATCTTATCTGATATTTTCTTGCTAGTCCGTCTGATGCCGAATTGACAAGTTAAACAGATGTAAGAATATATTCTTCTTGGCTTTTAGTGGGGCAATTAAAGTTACAGGACACCATTTTGGCGTTTTGCGGAAAATCGCAACTGCGCGCTCAATATCAGTTCGATTTTCATCAAATTTTCACCAAATGTTCGCCAGTGCATGTAAAATATGGATAGTAAAGTTGTAAAATTGACAAACAATAAAATAATGTAAGAATTATTCAGGAAAATCTTAAATCGCGGTACCTTTACGCTTTCGAGTTGTTTTCCTGCTAGTTTTAAGATATATTTATGAAAATATCATTTTTATACAGTAAAATAGTTGTTTTAAAAAATGTGTTCGGAAATATTTGTTTACTTCGTCATTCCGCTGATATGGCGATTTCTTTGACGACTGCAATATATTTCTGAATCGTTTGGGTGAATTGCTCCTTATTATTAAAATATCCAAAATTGGGAAAAAGCCGAACATGGCAATTTTGAAATTGACGTCTTTGGCTATGTCCTGTGAAAGTTTGAGAAAAGTTCGTTAAAACCCGCAGGAGAACAACTCGTTTGAAAATCAGTAATTGTCGTAAAATTCTTCGGGAGAAAATTGAATTTGAATATTACATTTTCAATGTTTTTCTTATTGCAGCGAAATGTGTTTTATTAAATAACTCTCCGAGTTTTCAACATTTTTCGTGCAACCTTGGTCAGATAGTGGAACTAGTCTAATGTTTTCATGGAAAACAATACAAAAATTTAGGCGCGCAAAATTAACACTCAACGGTGTTCTTCTTTCTGCAACCTTAAAGTTAAAACAACGGCATTTGAAACACCACCCTTCAAATTGGGAATCTTTGTTGAGGAAACATTAAATTTCGAAATCGGTCGAACATTAAAAACGCATTGTCGCAGAAATTTACAGAATTTACTTCCCAGCCTAACATGAAGCAAAAATCTTTCCCAAGAAATTCAAGAAATTTCTTATTAATTTCTCCAAGTGTTAAAAAGGACAAAACTTTATGTTTATTTCATTCAACAACTATTCTGTTCGTTCTTTAACAAAAGAAAAATTCTACAAGTGCAAGATTAACTTGTAAAATATGGCTTAGAAAGTTGAAATGTATTTTAATGAAAATTGTGAAACTCATTGATAATTCATGAAGAAAACACAAAAGAAGTCATGACCGTGAAGGAGTTTGTACATCTGATACAAAATCCAGCATGAGCTCCAGCTTTGAATTTACTCTATGAGTAAATTGTTAAACACGTGCGAATTTATCAATATGATAAATTCGCGGCACCTAACCCCTAACCCCTAATGCTAACCCCTAACCCCAACCCTAACCCTTAATCTAACTTTTTAAACTTTTTTTGAAAATCTAACTTTTTTATATATTTTTTTTACTTTTGTTAACCTTTTTTCTACTTTTGTTTTAAACATTTTTGAAGATCTCGAGCAACATCCCAAGTGCATGGATCACGCTATACTGCTTGGAAAACCATTCGGTAATTGTTTTATAAAATATAACTACAGTGAAACAATGACATTTTGAGAATCTCGTGAAAATCCCGCGAACTGGCATTTTAATTGCTCGTGCACTAGGTTGGCCTGATCCTGCACGGCTATTGACCAATCAAATTGCGTGTTTCACTGTAGTTATTATATAATAATCTATTTTAAGTTATAATAGTTTTGTTTGTGGAAACACCACGTAAATTTATTACTGCAAAGCTTTCGATCCGTAAGCCCGGATCTTCATCAGTGCTAATAATATGTGACTTGTTTAATTCACACGCTCTATTTATATACAAAAGTGTCGTCACTTGAAATTTAATTAAACGGCACATCAACCACGTCATTTCAAACGTAGTGAAGTGATTCCAATTAACGCGCGCGCATCCAAGACAAGAGAAATTAATTTTGCACATGACGCGAAATGAACAGAAATGTGTCTTTTTCAAATGATGCAAGAAATTTCTAATATGTACACCCCTCAGACTACATTTCTAATATGTACATTACTAATAATAGTACATTTCTAATATGTACACCCCTCAGATGCTAACACATCTCTGTTATCCAGACATCTTTCTTATTCGGAGACTTCTCCATCTAATTCAAACACCTCTCTAATACGGACACACATTTCAAAATATGTACACCCTTCTGATACTGACACATCTCTGTTATGAGAAAGAACATTTTGTCTTTTTCAAATGACGCGAGCCAACAGATCACGACACTTTTGTACTATTTAAAGCACGCGTAGGAGTGTTTTATCACATATAAAACACGACGCGTAGCGGAGTGTTTTATATGTGATAAAACACGACTACAAGTGCTTTAAATAGCTTCAAAAACGACTCATCTTATACGAGTTCATTGGCGAAGTAATTTTTAAAATAAACTTTGTCTAAACCGAGAAAATCAAAGCTAAAGTTTATGTAAATTAACGTGATTTTTTATCACATGTAAAACCACGACACGCTTATGATTTTTCTTTGTGTTTTGCTCCTGAATTATTAATGAGTTTTTGAAGTATATTTCAAAAACTCATTAATAATTCATGAAGCAATTATCCAATCTTGAGTAAGAAATGAGTCACGTGCATATGTCTTTATACCAGCTAAAGAACTCTTTAACAAAAGACCATTGTTATGCAAACTATATAAAGATTTTTATATAAAGATTTTTGTATAAAGATTTTTATATAAAGATTTTTATATAAAGATTTGACTTATTATGCAAACGTTTTTGAAGCCATTTAAAAAACTCGCAGGTCGTGTTTTATTAGGTCTAAAGCCACTCGCGCTGCGCGCTCGTGGCTTTAAACCTAATAAAACACTCCTGTTCGTTTTTTAAATAGTACAAAAACGAGCGTGTGAATTAAACAAGTCACATATTATTAGCACTGATGAAGATCCGGGCTTACGGATCGAAAGCTTTGCAGTAATAAATTTACGTGATGTTTCCACCAACAAAACTATTGTATTTTATCACCATGCAAACATACGAAGAATTATTTTAAGTTGTTGAAGAATACGAAATCAATGTTCTCATCAAGCTATTGACAACATTCGCGTCCATCCGTATTGGAAATAGTCCGTTAAAACAGTAAGTTTTGCAATATAAGACAATCAATACAAAGCGAGTGATATGCATGATTTAAGGAGGATCGGAGCGACTAAAGGGGATTTGAGGCGAAATATTATCTCAGAGTATAAGGGCTAAAGGAAGATTTATTTACCAAGTTTGACGTCGAAACAGCCACCATTCCCAATCGAATATTTTCTATAAAAACGGACCAACATAACACGTTGTAAAAAAATTTCACCCCTTGTGACAGGCTTTACAAAAGCACCTTTTCCACCTGGAAAAATGAAGAAAATGTTCATGGTTAAGAACTCTCTAATATGGGTACCGTTCTAATACAGACACACCTTTCTAGTACGTCTCTTCACTACGAACACCTCTCTAATACAGAAATCTCTCTTATACGGGTACCGCTCTAATACAGACACGCCATTGTAATACGTTCATTTCTGCACCACCGACACCTCGCTGAAACAGACACAGATTTCCAATATGTACACCCCTCAGATGCTAACACATCTCTGTTATCCAGACATCTTTCTTATTCGGAGACATCTCCATTTAATTCAAACACCTCTCTAACACAGACACACATTTCAAAAATATGTACACCCCTCTGATACTGACACTGACATCTCTGTTATCCAGCATTCCAGCTGGACACCTTTCTTATACGGAGACTTCTCCAACTAATACAGACACCTCTCTAATACAGAAACCTCTCTCATACGAACGCAATCTAATACAGAAACCTTCCTGATTTGAGTGCCTCGTAAATATGGATATCTCTATAATATAGACACGCACACAGATATTCCTTCCCAAGCAAGGCTTTGCAGAGTTATTGCTATGCAAAAATCACAGCTAATCGGTAGTTCTCGAATGCAGACCGGCACCTCTTTGTTCCGGACACCTCTCTAACACAGAAACCTCTCTAACACAGAAACCTCTCTAATACAGAAACCTCTCTAATATACAGAAACCTCTCTAATACAGAAACCTCTCTAAAACAGAAACCTCTCTAAAACAGAAACCTCTCTAACACAGAAACCTCTCTATAATACAGACATCTCTGCATGAAGACACCTTTCCAATATGCTCTCTACTCTAATAAAGAAACCTGTGATTCGCCTCTGCTGTGTGGATATAATTTCTTTAATGCGGATACGCCGTACCTTGTTTGGTTGAAGCAAACGGATACTGGGCACATTTTTTGCCTGCGCATATAGAGAGACGTGTGTTATTATTTATGGCTATTCTGTCCGTGATGCGATGTAGACGTGTTGGTTTGCCGCCTTTAATGGCCCGTTGAATGTTGGCACAAACACTTCGCATACGAGAACACGGGAACATGATGATGAGGCATCCTCGACTACGTTTTTCAAGAGATAACTCCGTGCCATCAGCTGAATCTTTAAAGATAATGAGTCATTTAATTATTGTTGATAACGCGTTGCTTTATATTGATTGCAAAGGGCGTGGATGCCCAATTCATCTGAACCAGAGGCTCATGACAACGTGCTTGCCAGCGGCTAGTTAATACTAAAATCTTGTTTTTAGTGAAAAAAAAAAACTCAAAGAAAAACCCTCGAAGCACGGTCTCCTAACCTATAAAGAAATCCTCAGGTCTCGACCATCAGTAGAAGGATTAGCTCAGCGGTAAGGGGCAGTACTACAATCGGTAACTGACTTCGATTCCGAGCAGTTCAAATTTCACTTAAAACATTGTCCGCGTATACGGTTTCCTCCTGTAGCAAAATCAATATGAGATGGTCTTTACTGGATCAATACGAAATAGCTTTACTGGCCTGACCTCTCCAAATAATAGTTCAGAACTGATTGAGCTATCCAGTATGAAAATCCTGAGCTTTAATTTCATAAAAAATCATTGAAAATCATTGATATTCAAGTCTGCAGTATGAAGGACGATACGAACCTTCCGCAATATCTGCTGTCGTGAATGCAACGAACAAAACAACACAAACGAAAGGAGACAAAACTTTCATTCTTCACAATTTGACGAGGATTAAACAAATTTCTGTGAAAAAATTCAAACTTTTAATTAAGCGCACCAATTAGCCTTTCTCACGAAGGCCAAAATTCGCTATTTTGGGGGTATTGTCTGCCCTCGTGAAAGATTCTATACAAAAAAAACAAACTAAAGAGCGACTTTTAAAAGTTTTAACTGTAAATATACTGTTATACAAACAACTACAATACTATAACGTTGTATTTCCTAGTGGGGATCGAGACTCTCATACGTGAGAGAGGCAATACCCCCAAAATGGCATAACAGAGCCTTTTGAATAAGGCGTGAAACTTGAGTAGCAATAATTAAGATATAAATATGTTTTGCTCTGCTATAATTTTAGTATTGACCACTTTATTATCTACTACATCAAAACAAATTATATACATATACATATACACACATACACACCCTAACCCTAACCCTAACCCTAACCTTAAACCTAACCCTAATACCTAACCCCTAACCCTAATCTATATTGGTGGGCGAAACATGGAACGATAACCCAAATCTTGACACAAGAATGTACAATTTGCATGTGTTTTGTATCACAAGCTGTGGAAATCACCAGACATTTTAAAAGTTTTTTAAACCAAAGCAACTCAAAGTATATACATGTTATTTGAACGATTACTTTCATCTTTACATTTACATGTCTTTAATTGCGGTTCGTGAAATAATACAAAGTGTCTTTGGGCTAGAAAGGTGGCTAACTCTACAACTGCTTACGACGTTTTTAAATGTTTAATAGTGTGCTCAACAATAACCCGGCATCTCAATGGACGTCTATTGAACGTCGGAGCGCGCCCTTGATCAGGAATCGCCATCATATACGCGTTATTTGGCTCGTGCGAAAAGGAGTTCGAATAACAGAATGGTATCTCCTTATCTCCATATTCCTTGTCTGCCAGAAGTACGGAACCGAGAGGCATATTATAGTTTGCACCTGGAGGAAAACAATTATATTGCCTACATTGTCTACAATCAATTGGGTGTTCATATAAGTTGATATAGTGTCGATGTCCACTCTAAAATTGGAACTAAAATTGGGAGTCCTCTGGTGGTCATCTATTTCATGTGGAGTTCCATCTATAAAGTCAACGGCGTCTGAAAAGGATGGCTAGTTCCCTCGTACAGAGCATCTATTCTTCAACACTAGGCCATGGAAACTGGTTATGAAAAAAATCTCCACCAAACAGGAACAACATCAAACGATGGTTTCCAAAGTATATATATATATATATATATATATATATATATATATATATATATATATATATATATATATATATATATATATATATATATATATATATATAAATATCACTAGCCTCCCAAAAAACTTCATTTATATAAAGCATCAAATTGAAAATAAATTTTATTAAACTTCAAATGAATAAATACATGTTGTAAAGATAAAGATACGTTTCGGGGCACAGCCCCTTCGTCAGAAACGAGATATTAATGCAAGTCTATATATATATATATATATATATATATATATATATTACTGCACTTACCTGTAGTTCTCGGAGTCTTCGGTCTCAAAATCAAGACAAGTGCACAGTTAACCAGCAAACAAATTCTGATGGAATTGCAATTCAACAACCGATCTTTTATAATTTCTACCCCACTCATACAGACATAGCTGCACAGCATTAATTATTTATCGTGTGTGTTTAGGTATTATAGTATAGGTATTGTATCTTCCATGGTCAGGCAATCAACCGCAAAGCACCGAGCAATTAAACTAGTCAATGTTTTCAGACTTATGGTGCCATAGTAGTCGCCTGATGTGTAGATAATTAAAGAAAGTATTGTTTATCTATATAGGGTGTATAAAAAAAAGGAGACCTTAAGAAATCAAGCATATTGTTAAAATTTGAATGCCATTTCAATTGCACATATGCTGAACTGTGGTGCGTGAAATATTGATGGAGTGCATATATTAGAAAAAGGAGACCTAGCCTTTAAAAATCAACCATTGTTATAACTTGAATCCTGGAGCACTTTGCTAAGCACATGGCAGATTGTTCCCAGTTAAAAGTCTCCTTTTTCTAATATATGCAATATTTCACGCAATACGGTTCAGCATATGTGCAATTGAAAAGGCATTCAAATTTTAACAATATGCTTGATTTCTAAAGGTCTCCTTTTTTTGATACACCCTGTATAATTGGCTCACTAAGACCGATAATCTATCCTGCAGAGTAGTTCAAATAGCAGTTCTCATGTGAGATCTTAGCTCACCGGCATCGGCAGTGCTTCAGTCTGAGTACGCCAAAAATGTATTGTCTTTCACCACGCAAATATTTTCATAGACATGGACAAAATGATAGAAGAAAGACTTTCGAGAAGTTTCCAGACCAAATTTTCATTGACCATGCATGGAAGGAATGAACTCTATTTGAGTAAATTTTTAAATTGTTGCTGGTATAACAGCTATATACCAGGCCATACTCCCCAATGGTCCTTTATATAAAAGTAAGATAGTAAACATTTACAACAATAAAAACAGCTAGTATAAATATACGTTCCTCTAATATTATGCTGTATATAGAGACACCAGTGACGGAAATTCACTTTTTCCTGGGGGGGGGGGGAGGGCAAAGCCTCCTAAATTTCCAACAAAGCCTTCAAATTTTCGACAAACCCTTCAATTTGCACTCGAAAAGGCTGTTTTAGCCCTCTTTTAGGTCAACACTTCCGAAAATTCGTTAAATTTCCGTAAAGGTGGGGGGCACTTAATAAGTTTTGTATTGTATACCAAATATCAAAGAAACAAACCCATAAACAAACGGGAAATGTCCATAAATTTTGCTTTGTAAGTTTAAAAATTTATAAGACGAAAGACTTTCGAAAAGTAATTCAAGATCAAATCATGGTTTTGATTGGTCATGCATGCATGGAAGGAATAAACTGTGTTTGGGTAAAGACAGACTTTATCTTTCTGCTTACGCCGGGTATGGAAATTAAATAATACACACTCGAGAACATTTTCACCTTAACATATTACGGAGTGTACAATTACACAACTCAACATAACACTTGCAGAACTAGTATTGTTCGATGCTGAATTAATAATATAAACGAGTATGTTTATGACATTCAGTATATATTTCCATAATTTTCATAATAATTAAATAGTGCTCCCATTACGCTTTGCGCGCTTAGAGTTTAAGGTTTAAGGTGTTAGGTATATATATATATATATATATATATATATATATATATATATATATATATATATATATATATATATATATATATATATATATATATATATATACCAAATATGTATATAGAATCATATATGAGTAGAGTGCTCGATATACCGAAGTATAGAGCTAATATAGATAAAGATAAAATAAACTTGGTTTACTTCATAAGATTTATTCACAAAAAAATAATAAATCTTATGAAGTAAACCAAGTTTATTTTATCTTTATCTATATATATATATATATATATATATATATATATATATATATATATATATATATATATATATATATATATATAT
>CACRXK020007565.1:0-22549 GCA_902702795.2 Paramuricea clavata
GGAAATCTAGTCAATGCGGATATTAAATGGAATTGCCCTTAAAGTGCTACTGCAACGAATTTTTCGACCTCATTTTTTTAGCTTAATCAAAAGTGCTTTCCTTCCTAACCTGTACCACAAACAGAATGAAATTGGAATTGGTCAATTCAAACCGATTTTATAGCCTTCCAAAGTGGCCATTTTTTGCACGTCCTGTGCGAACTTTTGATCGGCCATTTGATGCTATGTGACGTCATAAGATTTCGTCACCATTGTTTGATTGCTCCAACACAGTCACAGATGGTATTTGCCTATCTGCAGCGGCATTAAATTCATTAATCTCTCTATCACTTCGTCTAGTGAAGCTGTATAATAGCTGATAGGCAACTGGTTCATTGTCGTATTTGAAAGCCGACTTAACCGAGTCCATACTCATTGGCTTCTAGATGCAGTACTGACCCTATTATTTGAGTCTCTATCAAACCGTCATTCAGCCGTCAAATAAACAATAAGATATAGCACTTGTTCTTCGATTTTTAAATGCGCCATAAGGCCACATAAAATATATTCCTTGATTCTTATCACCGCCCGACTGTATTTTAAGGGACCAGTCATTATTAATGCCGGGTAGGGGGCCGGAGGAAATTTAGAGAGGCCACAAAAAATTTTTGACCAGTGAAGGGGGGGGGGGAGAAAATATTTTGAACATAAAAGGGGGGGGGCAAAAAATAAAATCTATGGAATAGTTTGTAACATGTAATATCAAAAGAGTAATGGATATATACAATATACAGTATACATACATACATTGAACAGTAATGCCCAATATATTGAACCTAAAAGTTGTGTTCTAGCTACTGTATATGGAAATTGTCATCCTCATCATCACCGTAGAATTTGTCCGAAGGTCATGCACTGCATTTGCAAATGCAATTACATTAAATTGACAGTTGTTGTCCTGTTTTACACTTTTTAACACAGTGGACCTCTTTGGACCTCTCTCAAGACTAGGCCTGATGTGTGATTTTTTTGTTTGAGGGCCTTCGTCTATTGTGAAACTAAAGTCACTCCTGTCCACCTCAGGGCCTTTTTTAACATACAAGCCCAGTCCCCCCTTGTGCCCCCCCCCACGAAATCACATCCCCCCCCCCAGGAAAAGTCCCTTTTTCCTAAAATTATAACAAACAATCCAGCGAAGATTAACAAATAGATAAACGGAAAGTAAGTTTTAGGCTTTATCCTCTGTTCTTGTTTAACAAAATCGATTTAAATTGTTACTTTTTTTACCACTAAGCCATGATTGTTAATATTTTTTTATCTTTTGGATGCTCAGAATGCATGAAATTTCACGGTTTCAAATTTCAAAAATTTTCTTGGGATTATCCCTCTAATAAGTAATGATAAATTACAGTTAATATTCTTTTTTACTTTTTGTGCATTTTTCCATCTTTTATTTTAAATACAACTATAGTTAGCATAAATTTTAGAGCAAATTTGGATGCTCAGAATGCAAGAAATGGCATTAATTCCGTGGTTCAAATTTCAAAAATTTTCTGGGGGAGTACACCCCCATACACCTGACCATTGCTATCCTCTAATAAGTAATCATAAATGATGGTTAATTTTTTGTTACTTTTTGTGCGTTTCTTCCTTTATTTATTTCAAATACAAGTATAGTTAGGATAAATTTTGGAGCAAATTTGGATGCTCAGAATGCAGGAAATGACATTTCCGTGGTATATTTACCACACACGTGGCTTTCAGCCATTGCTATCCCCCTCTAATATGTTATCTCACAGAAAGGTCCCTTTTCAAAAAATGCCCCCCCCCCCCACGGGAAAATCCTTAAAAAAAGGCCCTGGTCCACCTTGGCTATCATTTTCAATATTTACAATATTCTTTACAGCTGCAAGTAAACTGAGTATGAGGGCAGGAAAAATGCTTACGAAACTGACTTACATTCATTGAATTCAGAATTGCGGGGGGGAAGGGGGGCTATGAAATATGTTGCCTCAATAAGGGGGGGGGGGATATAATGATTTTGTTAGAAAAATAAGGGGTCATGAAAAATTTTTGCTATTCATAAAAATTTCCTCCGGCCCCCTATCCGGCATTAATAATGACTTGTCCCTAAGAGCCGCGTGAAAATTTTTTATATTTTGTTATACAATATAAATGTACCGCCCGACAAAATATTTCAAGACAGTTAAGTTTTTTATATTTTATATTGGGTTTTTAGTGCCATTTTAAACTGCCAATTTCAAACAAATAGAACCTTGAAAGAAATTTCATTGCATTTTAAAGGAACTTCGCATTCAGTTCAAGGGTTCAGTCATTGTTCGTGGAGAAATATGTTTATTTCGGTTTGTGACACTTCGCTTTGGAAATCACAGAAATATTAAATGTTAGGAATTACTTTTTATTTATTGATATATAAATTATATAAATATAAAATATAAACCTCCCGCCTCTTCGACATTTTCAAAGTGTAGTGATGAGAATCAAGGAATTTATTTTATGTGGCCTAAACAAGTGAAATAGACAAAAATTCCACTGCAACCTGTTGACGCGCCATATACTGTAATTTACTACAAATACAACCTTCATATCTTCGTTTCTGTTCATCTTATGACACAATCTCGTTCCCAGAGTATGCCTGTTCGCGAGTTAGGTAGTGGCATGACTCTGAGGAAATCGAATTTTTTTATCCAAAATGAGATAAATGGCGCATGCGCTTTTATTGCTTATGTTTGTTCCGCTTACTAAATTCGCGCGGGCACACGCTCACAATCGATATATTTTGTTGAACAGATTCTCATCAGAATATAGTATACAAAATGGTTTTTTATACGTTTAAAGGTGCTTTAAATCGCACAACTATTAAATTATATTCAATGGCAAATATTGAAAGAGCTATTAAAGCGGCTAAATTGCAGAATACCCGTCCACTAGTAATAATATATCATGCAGCTACCATTTCACTGGTACGCGGATACGTGGTCCGAACTTAAGCAAGGAAAATTGTCAGCGGAGAACATCAATAGATTAAATTGACTCATGACGTGCAGTGTAATTGAAAATGACGTAATGATAAGATATATGTACGTAGTATTTATTGGATACGCGGATACGTGGCTACGAAGTTAGACGATGCGTATGAACTACGACAATAAATACCATATCTTATAATTGCCTCGTTCTTTAAAAACCTCATTCCACTTATAAACACGATGCATATAAACTACGACAATGTATAAACTACGGCAATGTATAAACTACGACAATAATACCACATCTTATTGCCTCGTTCTTTAAAAACCTAATTCCAATATAAACACGAAAGATGCATATAAACTACGACAATAATAAGATATCTTCTTATCAACTTATATACACGAACGATGTCCATGCATATAAACTTATAAACACGAACGATGCGTATAAACTACAACAATACTGAAATTTAACACCATGCACTGCACAAATCTATATATTACTGTATTTGCTTTTTATATTTCAAAACCAATTTCAACTATATCACATATTTTACAACACTTCAAAATTCACAATAAATTTTTTTAACATCCCAAAGAAACGTTGAAAACAAGTCTTTTCCCTTATGTTCGTAACGCCACAAAAACTCAGCTAAGTAAGAAGAAAACGCAATCTTTCGAACACCAAACGATGGCATTTTGCATTTGGCCTGCCTCCAGTGCCCTTCAATTTTGTTCGTATGATCTCCATCATTGTTAACAAACTCTTTGGAATGGTTCACTAAGCGATGTTCATACCCATGTTTTTCTAAGTTTATATACGCTTTCCGACAGTCTGATACTATAATTGAGCCTTTCGCAATATGCCTTTCAATTATCGGTAATAACGTGGACTCGTCTCTTTTTTCCACGGCTACCATAAAACTTCTTCTTGACTCCTCCTCGATTCCCCCAAAGACCCACTGACCTTCCACACGATGTCCACGATGATACTTTCTCTTTCCAAATTTGCTTTCGTCAATCTGCACAATCTTGCCAGGACCGCCAATTGGATGTTCGCGTTCCATAAGTGTAACTTCGCACGTTTCTCGACAAAAGCTATCCCAGTCAACTGCTGTATGAGCGGCAATATTCAACTCATGTCGTATTTCCTCTTGTCTCACATCACGGCACCACCAATAAGTAAACTTCAACACTTCTTCGAGGGTCATGTTGCTTTTTTCAAACCAGCTGCCTTTCCGAATTGATATCTCGACCTTGTTCCTCTTGCCATTCACGCTTTTACGGCATTCCCATTTGTACTTATCAGAGCGGTCCTCGCATTTAACAAGTTTCATTGGAAGGTCACAGTGACAGCAGAGTCGACTTTTTGCAATTAGTCCTTCATCCATACACCATTGTATGATTTCCTCTTTGCTTCTGAGAACTTCGTCTCTTAAAAGATCATACGTCCAGTGTTTCAACTTTTCCTCACGATTGTAACTGTCATGCTTTTCTCCCCCACACTGTGTACCCACGCTTTTCACTTCTAAAGATGAAATCACTGTTTGCGTTTCGGTGTTTTTCTTCCACGTTTTGGTAGATTTAACGCACACTTGAACCGCCTTCTCCATATGAAAATTCAAACAATATTTTATTGAGTATAGCAGTCTCTTTAAAACCATGCAAGTGTCATCTATTGTCATATGTAACTCTGGTATTAAGTGACACTAAAATGCGCATTACTTTTGAGATAAATGCATTAACAGTCATATCACGCATATCATATTGCAAATTTTGGCGTCTCAACTAAAAATATTCACAGATCTGTCACCATAACAGCTTTGACTCTTTAACGATTCACTTATACGTATATACAGTAACTTCGATAATCGATATGGCAACGAAAAATCCTCTCACAAAAATTTGCTCGGCAACACGAAGTCACATGGACGCAGCTGCAGAAAAGAATATCAGATGTCCCGTACATTTTCCAACAACTTTTTCGTGATGATATGGAGACCTTTCTACGCCACAAAGCTTCGTCCATCAATAGCTCCATTGGATACATCGTACCTGCCCTGCTTTCAACAACAGCTTTCTTGTCAGCGAAAAATGGTTGCAGAGTTGCCACTGCTACTCACGAGAAACCGATGAACATTTACACGATATTTGTCGGTTACCCCGGCACTGGAAAATCGTCAGCAATTCAACACGGTTGTTTGGGACCCCTTGCATCTTTGTTGGACAACGAATTGAGCAGCTTCATTCTTGACAGACCTACTTCCTCCGGCTTGGTTAAACACATTTCAACGAAGCAATCAACCTTCATTGTCTCTCCTGAAATCTATGACGTCCTCAATAAACTGCTCAAAAATTATGAAGACAACGCGAGTGGTGACGCGATGTTACCATGTAAACTTTTTTCCGGCGAAGCGTGTTCTTACACATACTCCACAGAACGCAACCGAGATATTCCAGCCAACACTCCTTTCGCTATCCTCGGCTGCACGCAAATGCCAAATGCAGCCGAGCAACTTGCAACTAATCGCAAGAATGGACCAAGGACAAGGCTTGATCGACCGCTTTCTGCTAGCTGTACCAAATGCTCTTTGCTCAACATCAGACGAAGTTGAAAACGCAAGGGAACACCTCAGTACTGAACCTGAAGATTTCCTTAATCAAGTTTTCCACTACATCAACGAGTGCCAACAAAATCAACAAAATGCTTATGAGTTCCACGATGAAGCTAAGCATTTCCTGAAGAACAAAAAGGACGCCTTCGTCACGGAAGTCAATGAAGCAATACAGGACGGTTCTGTCATCCCACCCAAATCAAAACACATGGATTTGGTTCCGCGTGTTGCAGCTGCACTCCATGTATTCACTGCTGCGTTTACGAACGTAAGTGCTGGACACGATGAAGATCCCATCCCCACTGTTATTGACTTACAAACCTTACAGCGCGCTGAGAAGTATGTTACCTACCTTGAGACTCAAAAAAATTTGATATGCCAGGTAAATATAAACATGTTCATATAATATTAGTAAGCAATAGCTACTAGCTTTAATGATATAATACATTTACTTTTCCTCAAATTTACGAGTCACTATTTTTTTCACTTTAGTTTATTAAGTCAATTGTTCATGATGTTTGCGACGCCCCAAGAAGACAACCAACGTGTGCCGATGTTAAAACTGCCATTCTTCAGTTTCCCGGACCAGTTGTCACCTATCGTACCTTCCGCCAATCTGGACAGAGATTTGTTCGTGGTTCAACAAAACAAGAATACGACGACGCGGTGGAACAACTGAAACCCCATTTGGGATCAACTATTTCAATTCGCGTTGCAAGGAGTTCACAGCCTACTAAAGTGTTCGTGAAGAAAACACCTAGTCATTCCGCCACATGGCCTCATTCATCACTCTGTGAGTTCCATATTTACGTAGAGAAATTCAAAATGTCTATCCACAAATCTATCACTAAGAGCATTAAAGACTTTCTATTACAACAGCAATTGATTACACTTGAACAATATAATCAATAGTACTGCAACATTCACATCATGTCATGGATTCTAGGTTTTCAGCTTACTATTTGGGGTTAGGTATGGGTTGGGGTTACAGTTATAGGGTTTAGGTTAAGGTAACAAGTAATCATTATCATCAGTAAATCAAGTAAATTTTTAAAGCATGTAAATTTTAATTCATTAAAGCATTATCATAATTTATTTAACTCACTGCGTAGCCACGTATCCGCGTATCCAGTAAATTCTATACATCCATCTTATCATTACGTCATTTTCAATTTAACTCACTGCGTAGCCAAGTATCCGCGTATCCACTAAATACTATACATCTATCTTTAGTCTTTACCATATTTTTAATTGAACTCGCTGCTTAGCCACGTATCCGCGTATCCAATAAATACTACATCTATCTTATCATTACGTCATTTTCAATTTAACTCACTGCGTAGCCAAGTATCCGCGTATCCAATAAATACTACATCTCTCTTATCATTACGTCATTTTAAATTGAACTCACTGCGTAGCCAAGTATCCGCGTATCCACTAAATACTATACATTTACTTTAGTCTTTACCATACTTTTAATTGAACTCACTACGTAGCCACGTATCCGCGTATCCAATAAATACTACATCTATCTTATCATTACGTCATTTTCAAATTAACTCACTGCGTAGCCACGTATCCGCGTACCACTTAGTATCACGATTTATGCGTGGACGGGTATTCTGCAATCGCTCCGTTTCTTGAGTTCCTTTCTTAAAAGTATTGTGTATTGTGCTGGAAGCGTATTAGAGTTATTATCAGCTTGGTCTGTTAGTGCAGTGTGCCAGGACTCTAAGGTTTTAAGGTTCCTATGATTTCCCTTGTCTATTACTTTAGCATTCGCAAAGTCAATAATATGATCTTGAGCGGTCCATGCGTGTTTCGCGACATTGGACCCCTTCTTGCTTTGTTTCACATTCCTCACGTGTTCGGACTTTCTCGTCTTCAGGGATCTTCCTGTTTCGCCTATGTAGCTCCAACTGCAATCTTGACACGGTATCTGGTAGACCACGTTCTTTTGTTCTTCTGTTGGTGGTTTCTGTTTTGCAGATGGGAATTGGCGTTCGAGGGTTTTCATTGGCTTATTACAAACTTTAATGTCATGTTTTTGGAGTGTTCTGGCTAGAGGTTCGGTTAGTCCTTTGATATATGGTAGAACCGCAATTCCTGCAGATGGCGCCTTTCCTTCAACCAGTTCGAAAAATGACCGCACTAACTCTTCAGGACTTGCTACAGTTTTGTTCTTATGTTTTTTGATCAATCCTGAAATTAATTTCTTCGGATAACCATTTGATGTCAGGACTGTGGTTACATGATTTAGTTCTCTTTCTTTGCTTTCGTTAGTGGTAGGAAGTGACAAGGATCGGTTGATAAGTGTTGTTGCAGTACTAATTTTATGCTTTTGGTCGTGGTGTGATAGGTAGTTTAAGTAACGG
This sequence comes from Paramuricea clavata, assembly GCA_902702795.2. Lineage (NCBI taxonomy): Eukaryota > Metazoa > Cnidaria > Anthozoa > Malacalcyonacea > Plexauridae > Paramuricea > Paramuricea clavata. The sequence goes on from CACRXK020007565.1 coordinate 7,963, forward strand.
TCTGTGTGAGTGGGTTTGCGGTAAACGTCAATAAAAATTAAGCCGTCGTTTCTAGAAACTAATGTGTCATCTTTCCGTCCCTTTCGTTTTCGATAGTGAAGTGAATGTGTGGGTCAATGGAGTTTAGTGTGTCATGAAAAGATGATATGTTAGTCTTTTTTATTATGGAAAAACAATCGTCTACAAAACGTTTCCAAACTTTAGGTGGTGAAGTTGCGTCTCGGATGGCCTGTTCTTCTATCACTTCCATGCACAAGTTAGCAACAATCGCGCTAACGGGGCTGCCCATGGCACATCCATGGATTTGTTTGTAGGTGTTGTTGTTATAAACGAAAAAACTGTTAGATAAAACAAAAGATAAAAGTCGAATAATGTCGTCAATGTCAAGTTGAGTTCTGTCCGGAAGTGTCGGATCGTTTTCTAATTTCCTTCTAATATATTTGCACGCTTTATCAACAGAAATGGCTGTAAAAAGTGAAACGACGTCAAATAAAATCATAGATTCGTCTTCGTCTATGGTAATGTTGGAAATTTCGTTTTTGAATTGAGTAGAGTTAGCTACTGAGAAGCCGTTTTTGTTTTGTAGTGGAGAAAGAATTTTTGTAAGGAATTTGGAAGTTTCGTAAAGAGCTGAGTCGATACATGTAACTATAGGTCTAAGTGGGTAACCTACTTTGTGATGCTTGATGGAACCTCTGATGGCTGGAGGGATTGCGTCACTTGAGTGTAGCTTACGGTAGGTATTCTCGGGAATTTTCTCTTGATTCTTTAGGTTAAGCAGCATGGCATTTAACTCTCGTTCTACTCGTTTGAATGGTGGCTTAGGTATGATAGCATATGTCGTTTCATCTTCCAATAGGTTTTCCATCTTCTTGTCATACTCGTCTCGGTCCATGATGACTAAACTGTTACCTTTGTAATAAAAAATGACTGAAAAACGGCAAACTTCGCAAGGCTATATTATCCGCATTTTACATCATTTCGCAACGAAACTTCGGAATATTACTAATTTTGTGATGCTCTTTCAAGCTGTGATGAAATTTTTGTCCAGACTTGTCCATTGGACTTGTCTAGATCAAAATTTCACTCAAAAGGGGAAAGGTCTATTACCTTCCGGAAAGGTGTATTTAATTTTCAATCCGGGGGGAGCGGAGCCGATTGATTTTGTATTTTGTCAAACATGGCAGCGCGAATTATAATAGGCGCGACGTTTTCGAGTGAGATTTGAGAGTGGGTGTATACTAAAAATATGCATTCTACGAGCTTTCTTTCAACAAATTGTGGAATAGCGAACGGTAATACTTATCAAAGAATCAAAGATCGAGGATCAAACTGAGAGAAAACTAGTCGAGTGATCTGTCTTTAAACTGTCTATTTTGTATCCATGCAGCTGCTTGTGTGCGACGTTTTATAAAGAATTTAATAAACATTGTTGATTATAAGTAATTTCTACGTATTGACCAAAGAATATCACTTGGGATTTTATTGTACTTTTATGGAAGGATAAATACTCAATATAAATGTGCCTGTATAATGAAAGGAGCATCTATTGATCTATGGAAACGAAATTCTTCATGTGTAAACATGTAGTTATCAAAACAGAATATTTTGAAACAATTAACTTGTCGAGTGACAGGTTGGTTTCCGTATGTATGTAGTTTAAGTCGTTTAAAATACAGTTGTGAATAAAATTATATACAGTATCTTGAAACATTTGTGTGTGAATTAATTTCATATTTATTTTTGGGATGTTTATTTCTCATTGTCTGGAAGAGGGGGGGAAGGGGGGGGGGGTACCAATTCTGAATCATGAAAAATAATATCCAGTGATGTTGAAACATGAAAAATAATAGGAAGTCCTGAAGCACATGTATAAAATAACAAATTTATTAATTAAGAATCTGATATGTAAATAGGAGTCCTAAAGGCAAATAACAGTCTGTACTGTGTGCACATTCACCTATTTGTTTACATTTGCAGTTACATCAGTTCATGATTTATGAAATTTGAACCAAGGCTGTAACATAATTTTAGTCGTGGCACAAGTCACTAATAATTTTAGGGTAAATATTTTTTCTGAAATACTTCATTTGTCAGCTGCATCTTATAGTATATAATAATATCTTGCTACAGCCCCAAGAAAACATGCCTTGTACCAGCAGATCAAATTTTCTGCTTTAACTAGATTAACCACACAAATGTTATTGTTACCATTGTGACTACTACCCAACAGTCGAGCACCGAGATTGACATATCATACTGTGTTTTCAAATATCTTTGGCTTTGGTTAAAAACCAACATCCTTAAACATTTTAAATATTTCAGCCTACATAATTTTCATAAATCAATTATTCCTCTTTATACTGAGAATACTATAATTACTTAAAATACAAAAGGACAGTAACTCCAAATAACATTTTGTAGCTTTAAAGCTACAAAATGTTATTTGGAGTTATACTGTCAAGCTACAAAATGTTATTTGGAGTTATACTGTCCTTTTGTATTTTATTAAAATACTCAGTGGTTCCTGTAACTATAATTTTTTTTTTCCCATAAAATTCTTTTGGGTTTTAATTGAAGTATTATTCACAACTGGTCTAGAAAATTAGGACTAATATTGGGTGTTTTGATGCATCATACTTTTGTCAGTAATGTCACTCTGTAATTTATGTCAGTAATTTCCTAGGAAAATTAAAAACCTATTCAGTCCTATCTACTATGCAGAGTTTTATTTGTATTGAGGAGGTAGGTCTTAACAGAGAGACACAAAGGCTTAATGAATATGGTTACACTGAATTTTATCAGTAAGTAAATTTCATTTTTTACATCCTGAAACCAAAATCACCATATTATGCATGAATTATATATCACTTGTCACAGAGTAAACATACCAAATTCAAACAACATTCACACTGTTTCCAAATGAAATAATCAACAGATTTTTTGTGCAAACAATATAATTCATGAGGGGGGAAATGAATATTTATATGTGTGCACATAGTTTCAAGATCAGTTAGCGGGGTAGAAACCAGCTTATTTATTTTTATTTTATTTATTTACGAGCTTTGTCATAAATGACTGGTGATCCCTAAAGGGCTTATTGCCCCATTCACAGGGTCCCTTAAAATGCTTTATGCTTGGCGCTGATGAGAACAGTTAGTTTTGAACACAAAATGGCATGGGACTTCATCTAGGTGGCAATACATTGCCTTCTCACCAGCACATTGATCAAGTCATACACATTCATTACTGCCAATCTCATTATTTATGTCTCATTACAATTGGTATGTACAATATATTTTCATTATCAGCAGTATCATTACAACTTGTGCATCACCAGTATCATCATCATTATTCTCACCATTCCAATTTTATTAGTCAATCACAATGAATCAAAAATTTCCTATTAAATCGCTGAAATGTAGCCTGTGCACAACACAGACATTTCTAGCTCGGGTTGAAAGACACGATCGCGATTTGAAGCGTTTTCGACCCAAGGTCAGGGCCATTTTACAGCACTCCAGGATCTGAATACCTGCAAGCACCTCTTTGATTTAATACTAAAAGAGAAACAAACGACAATTGTTTTACTGGCACACTGGAATATCATTGCCATAAAACAACTGTCACTGGAAACCACATCCTGCTTATGTAGTATTATTAAAACAGCACAAATGCTCAAGGTTTGCAAGGTAAATTATAAAAGTAGCCTCAATATTTTAAAACTAACCTCAGTACGCTTTCGTTCACAATGTAGCTGCTTCATTTCTTCAAATTTCCTGAGAATATTCGTCTAGTAACAGTAATTCCTGTATGTTTTGAGTTGATTTTGTATGAAAGTATATAGCACTGCGAAACGAGCATCTGAGGCTCCTGGCTCCACTCCTTCAAAGTTGTAAATCCCGTTTCGCGGCGTTATAAAGCCATAATACTCCAAATTTTTCGCTCAAAATTCTTCTTGTATGCTTCTATCTTTGTGATTGTAAAACTGGCCCGGTCAGAAACGTAGTCAAGGCAAAAAACGTGAATAACTACCACCTGTAATACAAATCTATACAAAAGTGCATGGAGCCCATATTGGCGGCCCGTGACTTCCGGCTTCACTTTTGCTTACTAGTCTGTACTAGTGATTGTGACGGTGTGACGGCGTGTGACGCGTCACAATATTTTAGTGCCGTTTTAAATAAAATTTATCGTGCACCAGATGGGGGAAATATGCGCTGATTTTACAGATAAATTTCACGACGACAACCGTTTCTAATCGATCTAAAACCCTAAAAATCTTGTTTTCGGTTATTCAAAGGACTGTGTACATGACTTACAGGAAATCTGAGTTACTTTTAGAAATAGAAATAATCGTAGTTTTGGAGCACACTATCTTACTTCATTTACGATACCCTCTTAACAAAATCGATTTTCACCATGCGATAAAGCTCCAATCGATCATGCTTCTACTAGTTGGCTCTTTAATAAACAAGCTCTCAATTGACGTAAATACTTCTTTTGGCAAATGAATACGCGATAAACGACAGCGCGTTGAAATCTTCCGTTTTTGACGTCTTGCAAGTCAAACGCTGTTAATTTATACACCGTCGAAGTAAACAATTTAATCAAGTATTCTAAGTATTTTACCTTTTGAGAAAAAACATATTCTTGAATGGGGACTTTTCGCTTTGCTAAGTTTAAAAGTGGTCCAGAAATCCCGGTGTATTTGTAAAAAAATCATCAAACATCCAGTATTTTGAGACATTGTTGACGGCTTGCATGATAACTTCAGATCATTATTCAACGTGATCTACGACCCGGCCGTTTGACTTAGCGCTAACATATACAAATCGATGAGCTATTTAAGGATTATATTTGCTACTAAATTCCCCAAAAGAATTGGAACTACAACTGCTGTTTTCAGAGGTTTTGATCCATTTTGTCCATATTAATGTACCATTTTATTTATCGACTGTCCGACTGATGTTTACAAATACGTAAGTTAATTATTAAGCAGCTGTTAGCGTGCGTGTACATGTGAAATGAACGTTTATAATGTTTATCCATATAAGGAGTTTTTATTTTTAGTTTACCAGCCCTTATATTTGAATAGTCGTTTTCTTTCAAGTTGTTTTCTTTTTTATACTCTGCAAAGTTGATTCCGAAATGTTAAGGTATTCGAAAAAACTATCGAACTTTTCCATGATATTTACAGAGAAACGTCACAGCTGTAAACCCCCTCCCCCACCCCCAAAACGAACATATGACGTTTCTTGTGGAAAAAATCGATATGTGAGGCTTCTCTAAAACTGCAAGGTTTACACTATTGATCTCATTAAAATACCACAGACCAAACGATTATACGTATTGATTGTTTCTTGACGATAGTAGACGCGTACGTGCATGTTGCGGAAGAGGTTATTTCGCTGGCCTCAGAGTGACAAAGGTACCCTGGTTCTAGAGGTTTAAAATAATAAACCTCTGTTTGAAAGCGGCAATTAATTCATCGAGCCGCGTCAATCAGCTTGAATTAGGGTAGATAATTATGATAAGACAAGGGCGGCGCCAGGGCCGCCCATGCAGGGAGGCGGCAAAGGGAGCAATTTTCTCCGCGACCCCAGCTCAAGGAAGACAGGCAAATACAAATTTGCAAGGCGATAAAAAGTTTGTCGACGGAGGGGGGTAATTGTGGTTCACCGGGGCCCCAAGCGTATAATTGGCCCTGGGGCCCCATATTTCACTGAGCTGGTTTGGGCTGCGCCAGTATTTCTCCGACGGGGGGAGTCATCAGTGCTCTCTTTTGATCTTTGTCAATTGGCATCAAAACCGCAAGAACTACCGACAAGTGACCAGGGCCGGATTAACGTCGCGCGAGGCCCGTGGCAAATTTTAGCGCGAGGCCCCCAAACCTCCCCCTTTCTTCTTTTTATGAAAACCATTGAATTTAAAGACACACAAAAGTGTTAAACAATTTTTTTCAATATTTCAATTTATTTACATCAATTATAAACGAGATAATGGCCTGCCTGGCGCAGTTGGTGGGTATAAACAGGATCATAATATAACAGCTCAACGCAACTAGAGATTATATGAACACGAGTATTGCATATTTTCCCGGGGCCGTGCTAGGGCGAACTGCCAAGCCTAGGGGCCCTAAATGCGCGAGGTCCCTAAATTCGCGAGGCACCTAAAATGGGTGTGTCGCAATAGAAAATGGCCGTGTTCTCGTAAAAATGGGCGTAGCACAGTAAAGCGCGAGGCCCGCGGCATTTGCCGTATTTGACACGTGGTTAATCCGGCGTTAAACGAGCAATTAACAAGCTTTCATTTTCTTTAAACGCGACGTGCGGGGAGACAATAATAATTTGTGGTGTCGCGCTGGGCCAACATATCTCAATGCTGTATTTTTGGGTACTACAATCCTGGTCAATAATATTGGCGCACTTGACACTTACTGTGCGAAATTTGACTCCCACTTCAATAACAAGCATAGCAACCCCCCTTTCCCCCGTTCAATGTTGTCTGTAGTGTGTTAACGTTATACGTCCAAGGTGTTACACAACATTGATAAGGGGGATAGGGGGTGTTTGGACATGAAATTTTGTATAAAATTGGCAAGTATTTTTTGGTAATCAGAAATGAAGTAAAGGTTATATGCCACTTCGACTAAGTGCGCCAAGGATTATTGACCAGGATTGTCTGAATGTGCATTATCTTACATTTTTATTTTTATTTCATCAAAATACATCGGCTTTAATTCTTGAATCGTTAGTGAACCTTTAATAATATTTTGCGTGTTAATAACGTGCGTCTAAATAAATAATAAACATTTATAATATAACAATAATAAAATATAATAATAATGACATATCAAAGTTCGCTATTTCAAACATTTTTAGAATTTTCACTTTAATCGTACTCAATCTAACAACATTATGGGCGTGTGCACATTTTGAAAAATATAATCAGATGGAAACAAGTATTTAAGCCGTAATTTGTGGTCTTGTATATATTTCACGAGTTACATTTGACGACTGAATACATTGTGGACATTGCTTTGCTAAGTTTGTTTTAGATTACAAGTTATAACTAAATCGCATTAGTCATTGACGTAATAAGCACTTACAACCTATAATGTTTCACGCCCAGATATGCATAACATAAAGTCATAGGTCCATACATTACTCCATCAAAAATTCATTGTAAATCTATTAAATTTTAATATTTGCAAATAATATAACGATCTTTGATAATGATATTTAATGGTCAACGTATTTGCTTCGAAATAAATAAATTATAACTATATCTTGCATGATTTTGAACAGTGCTCCCCATTTTCCTAAAGAATTCAGTGAGATAGTCTAGGAATTTAAGCTAGGTTTGTGGAGTACTGTTCTTAATTTAGCAAATAATGACCTAAATAAGATTTTATAATGAATAAATGCATTTATTCAAGTAATGCAAACCACATTGTGTATCCGAAAACAAAAATTTCTGCATCCTTGGCAAACACTTGGGAAATATCAAGGGAACACTGTTTGTAATTTTGCGTTGCTGCACCATTGGAGTCACGCTGTGAAGACGTGTAATTGTACTTAGCATTTAATCTACTTGTTGACAGCAAGCTAATTGCCTATTTGCGAAAATGGCTACACCTATTTTGATCTATATTGCCCTTACTCTGCCTTGAATTACTATATATAACAGTAAAAGATAGAACTCCTAGTATTTTATGCGATTTCCTCTTGCTTTAAGAACAGCATCTACTCGACTTGGCAGGCTTGAAATAGTACGATCGATTACATCGGTTGACAGATTTTCCCGGCAGGATTTTAAAACCCGCGCTGAAAAGTCTGGGAACGTTTCTTACGTTATATTATTAGCAATTGCTTCATTCTCGAGACTTTTCTTTACCAAGTAAAAGACATTTTCAATCGGGTTCAGGTCAGGCGATCTAGCCGGAATCTTGTGAAATTCAGCCTCGATTTTTTCCATTGCTTTTCGCGCTGCTTTACTCGTTTGTAATTGGTCATTATCCATGAGAAACAGGCAACGATCGTTTTTTTTTACGTCCGCACTTTGCAAAACAACTATTAAAATGCTTTCCAATGAACTCTGCAAAGAAATTGCCATTCATTTTCTTATAGGGAACTTTGAGATCCACACCTTTCCCATCCTTTCAAACTAGCGACAATTACGATCGCTCGTCAACTTTTCTTGGGCGACTTGTTGCCTTTTAACTGTTTAGATCTCAGCGCAGCTGCTTGTTGGTCTTCCCTCTATATTCTTGCTACTGATGAAGGGCTTATATGACCGCATTCTCTCGCGATCTCCCTATTCGAAAAACCCGATTCCTTTCTATAATAAAGTACCAAAGCCCTTGTCTTTGCTATGATTTTTCTTGTGTAAATCATCCTTAAATGAATCTAATTATCGAAATGCATATTATTCAATTTTATTTTCTAGTCAGCCTCACTTAATATACGCGTACGGGATTATCATGATTCGTAGTAACACCCCCCACATATGACGTCATAATTATCAACATTACGACGCGCACGCTAGGTTTTCAATAACTCCCAAAGAAATCATCTAGAACACGCCTCCCAATATACGTGGAAAACACGTAAATAATGCTTCGGTACATTCTGAGTCAAAATTATATATGTACATAAATTTTAGTTTCATTTTTATATTCGGACAGTCTGAATGTGCATTATCTTACATTTTTATTTTTATTTCATCAAAATACATCGGCTTTAATTCTTGAATCGTTAGTGAACCTTTAATAATATTTTGCGTGTTAATAACGTGCGTCTAAATAAATAATAAACATTTATAATATAATAATAATAAAATATAATAATAATGACATATCAAAGTTCGCTATTTCAAACATTTTTAGAATTTTCACTTTAATCGTACTCAATCTAACAACATTATGGGCGTGTGCACATTTTGAAAAATATAATCAGATGGAAACAAGTATTTAAGCCGTAAATAATAAACAGTTACCCAAGGCATTTCATCTCATCTATTGACAGTATTGTTTTAATGCGTTTAGCACATAAATAGCGAGACGTTTGAAACAACTGGCTAACAAATAAAAAATATCGTGCCTCGTGGAACTGATACAATTTATTTATTGATTGTGATGCTACACGCGATAACTCGAAATTTAAATTGTTTCACCAACAACCAAATTTTGCATATTCTAAAACTACATTTGCTTTGGGAGCTGTCGCTAAAAGCATCCCCACGATGCTACTTATATGCTGAACTTATTTAAAACTATGATTATTCCCATTATCATTTTAGCGCCCATACTACATTTGACTATGGTCTCAGTGACAACTTTAATTGAAATACCTGTAGCTGTACAGGATTAAGGATATGTGATGAATAATAAGCACTACGACATTGCATCATTAAAAGGACGTATTTTATCCCCATATCCGTTCCGTGGATCCGCTCCGTTCCTCATCCGCTTCCGCATTTTAACCTAATTGTGACATGTTTCACAACAACAAGTCTCATTGACCTTTGACTTTATAATTATATTCCCAAGATCAAGTTGCTTTTCATGCAAACTCGTGTTCATTGGCAATGCAGTATTTAATGCATGAGAACTCTACCAGATCTTACAAGAATCTATCTGTATCAAAGCTTTAAACTGCTATAAACACTGCTATAACTGTAAAACTATTGACATCTAAAGTGAAATTATTGAATACTTGCGAAAAGCTGAAAATGACTTTGTGCCAGACATGTGATTGATGTGAACAAGGCCCGTGACTGTACATTTCATACTGTAAAGCGATATACGTTGGCTATTTCCTCGTCTTGACGTCTTTCTCGGCGTTTGAATAAATTAGTCTTGCAACAGACTTTAGTCGCAACAAGTTATTTTGATGGTTATATTTTCTTCGTATTATAACGCCATACAATGATACAAAGACCGCTTCTGTTTAATAGTTGTTTACGCTACTCAGTACTGACTGATGCAAGTTTTCGCTCTTTGTACTGAGTGTAGCCATCTACTATGTGTCATATGTGGTGTATCAGTGTAGCACTTATGCATGAGTCAATTCCTGGAGTAACCATCCCCCCCCCCCGGACAACCCCGGGAATTTGCCCGATAGACAGTTCACGGGGGTCGGGAATTTGCCTTTCATATATTTGCACGGGGGCCGGGTATTGGAGGACCCCGGGGATTTGACAAATGGTTGCCCACAATCCCACCCATAAATTTTAAGGCAGCAAAACATAGTTTCAGGCAAGCATGTGGGCGCGTTGATCGTATTTTGCGCCCTCGTGGTCAAGGTGACGTGAAATTTATTGTAAGATCAAGACGCTCTATAGAGCGTTAACTCCCTGGGGCTATACAGACACGCACATTACTAGGCCGTATTCTGTGGCCAATTATCGTTCAGTTCCGCTGCCCCCATTCGGGACCTACTTTTAGTTTACATAAATCTATAGTTTTTGATACGCTGAGTACGAATTCACTTGTTGTCACTCGCACAGACCCGCAGTTTTTTTGTATTTTACGATCAAACATCAACATTTTTTATTAAAATTTCCGCCATTTTGTTCAGGAAACTTCATGTTATATACAGTTATTGTACTAGTCCAAGTCTCTTAGCAGGGGGGTTGCACGCGGTATTACGCAGTTTGTTATCATTCCTCTGAGAAAAATATACAGAAATAAAACAAAAATATAGATATTTTTCCACAATATAAATGCAAAAGGTACTGCTACATGTTTGTAAATACTTAGGAATTAATCTATTATTCTTTATTGCATCAACTTTTGGGTTTTTTGGCTCTTCATGATGTGAAATTGCAAAGACTGTCACTATATCCATAAAGACTCTCACTTGTCATTGGTAAAGTTGTTTATTTTATTTATTACTGAAATTATGTACATAATTTTGGCCTTGCAATGTGAATAGGCAATTTTTGTCAACAATGAATAAGGAGCACAATATATTTGTTTAATAAATGTTAGACCTATTTGTAGACCATTGCCCATTAATTTTATAGCCTAGTAGCAGTTTACCTCAATAAAAATAACTCATCTATTTAATAAATCTGCACATAATTAGTTCCATTTTCTTGTTTTATAATAACATTTTTGCTATTATGGGACATTGAGCTTTATAAATAAAAACTTTTGGAAGATGGCTTTCACTACGACAGACAGCCTACTTTTGGTCTGTTTATATGGGGTTAACCCAACCTAGATTAGCTATATTTCTTTAATTACTTTATTGTTATTTAAGTATTTACATTAGCAAATGGTGGCTGCACAGGACATAGCCCAAATTATTACAGCTACCATATAACAACCTAGCTTGGTTATTCAATTTATGCGAGACTGTTGAGGGAAGCATGGGCTTGCTGGAACAAAGCAGCTAAGCAAAAAACTATATTCACACAAGCAAATCTCAAAGTCATGCCATCTAGAAACATTAATTGATCGAGCCATTTGAGGTTTAATGTGTAAAAAAATATTAAATACAACATATTGTCATGATCCATTGTCACCTTAAGCTCTAATCCTATTTGAGCTGCCATTAATTACCAACTGAACTACTGGAGATTCAGGGATATTTTATATTTGACCAGACAGACAATAGAAATTTAAAGTAATTTGGCATCACTACCTACCAATATGCCTTAGTTAAATAAACCTTCTTTCCTCTTGGGCTGGCCTGCCTGGCCAAGACTCTTTTCCAAGCCTTAGATCTTGGATATAACAGCTGAGCATTAAATAATTAATACATAATTCACATCAATCTATTGATATAAATAACATTTCTTCATTTTCTTGGGGGGTGTTTATATGGAGGAGAGCCAGCCCAGATACCTGAGCTAGCTTGCTTTGCCGAGATCTAACATCGCTATGTGATTTATACTAACATTTATCTTGTGGTTAAATGGGAACCGATCTGGCCTGCCTAGGTGAGATCTTGAAAAATAAAAATATGTTTACTTATATTATACTATTTGTAGTGGTAAGACCAGTAATTTGTTTTGGCAAGACAGCCCACCTCAAAAGTCTCATGTAAACATGGGATAAAATCAGCTCAGCAAAGAGAGCTAGCTTGGCCATGGGTACCTGCATGGGCTGGCTCACCTCCATATAAACACCCCATTAGAAGATTTCAAAGTTAAAATTTCTTTTGAAATCTCTCTGAGGGATAAAACCTTCAAAACTTTATTGTTGACAAAATTTTCATGTAGACAGTATCCAGGAAAATGCCTTTTCATATTGTAAGGCCAAAATTATGTACATAATTTCAGTAATAAGTAAAATAAACAACTTTACCAATGACAAAAGTGAGTCTTTGTGGATATAGTGACAGTCTTTGCAATTTTACATCATGATGAGCCAAAAAATCCAAAAGTTGATGCAATAAAGAATAATAGATTAATTCCTAAGTATTTACAAACATGTAGCAGTACCTTTTGCATTTATATTGTGGAAAAATATCTATATTTTTATTTTATTTCTGTATATTTTTCTCCGAGGAATGATAACAAACTGCGTAATACCGCGTGCAACCCCCCTGCTAGGAGACTTGGACTAGTACAATAACTGTATATAACATGAAGTTTCCTGAACAAAATGGCGGAAATTTTAATAAAAAATGTTGATGTTTGATTGTAAAATACAAAAAAACTGCGGGTCTGTGCGAGTGACAACAAGTGAATTCGTACTCAGCGTATAAAAAACTATAGATTCATGTAAACTAAAAGTAGGTCCCGAATGGGGGCAACGAAATTTGTTTTCTAAGCGACTTTTGGGGTCACAGAATACGGCCTATACCGTATGATACATGCATGCATGCAGTATACAGTTGTTTTAATTAAGATTTAATTAAATTAAGGTTGTCCCTTGATTGTCCCAAGCTGAGCGGAAAAGTCGAATACGAGCGCGAAAGGGTTGAAGATTAAACTTTTCGGTTACAGTTTTGTTCACTCTGTTTTGAACTATATCAACATATAACACTGCTCTGTCTATTTAGGTGAATACCATGTTATAATATTGTTATTTATATCCCACTGACTTGCATTGTGCCCCAATGCAATCATGCACCTTACTTTATTAGTTTAATGTCTCATACCAGTCGATTTTGCTTGTCAAAGGGAGAGTGCTGCCGCTCTCAAATTGACTAGGTTTGTATTGCAGGTAGGAGGCTCAGTTTTGAAGTTTCTGTTAATATAATGACCCAGTTCAGGATTTTATACAATCAGACACACAAATAAAACTTCCGGCGTTTCCACCGGCTAGGATTAAACTGCGCGTTCAAAATAAAATTACGTTCAAAATAAAATATTTTGGGGCTTTTGGGCTCAAAATACTATCAAAATGAAGAGAGAAGTGAGACAAATCCACTGGTATACGGCCGAAAAAGAGAAAACCAACGATACCAAAGTTATCAAGGATCAAACGTACTGCATTTTTTTATAATTAGTTGAATAGTTTTGAGCGATTCGTTCGCAATACAATTTCGCTTGGATTTTAAAGATAAAGGCCCTAAATCGCTAGAATACTGTTGTTTAGTGATACATTTGACACCCGTAAGTACAATTTCTTACGCTGAATCGAACGGTGGTATTTTTTATCTTTATTGCGCCATTAGGCATTAATACAACTTAGTACAAGGTCAAGGACAAACGTACTGCGAGTGAGTGTCAACATGACAACGCACTGCGAGCGATTTGTAAACAATACAATTTCGCTTGATTTTGAATGGCCATAAATCGCTAGAATATTGTTGTTTAGTAATACATTTGACATCCGTAAGTACAATTTCTTACGCTGAATCGAACGTTGGTATTTTTATCCTTATTGCGCCATTAGGCATTACGACTAGGTTACCCACAGGGCAGTAATGCTGCCTTTGACAGCAAAAGACAAACTACAGGGTGTTGAACGAGTTCTTCAGAAACATCCTACCACTGACTGAGTATTAAAAATCGTCTGGCGTTGGACAGGGTAACTACTAAAGTAGGGGTCATTACTGTGTTGATGAATTAACAAGAGCCATTGGCAGATAGGTTTGTTAACCCATTTACTGGCAGTACCCTATACCACTGACGAGTAAAATCGTCTGGCGTTGGACAAGGGAAGGGCGCATTGCCAGCTAATGGGTTAAACCGCTGTGGTTTATAAACATAAGATTTGATGCTCCAGGAAATGTAAACAAGCTATCAGTGTGACATCCCAGTTTATATATTTATATACTCGGAATATTGATTTCTTGGTATATACAAAATTATTTTAAAGTATAACAACCAGCGAAGACGTAAGCCACTAACTACCCTGCGCGGCTGCGCGCAAACTATATAATGACATATATATGTCATCCGTCCGGTCCGTCCGTCGCCATCCGTCCGTCCGTCATTCATCCGTCCGTCCGTATCCGCGTTTTATCCTAACCCGTTTTTAAAACACAAAGTTTGCATAATTAAGGCAGTGCGGTTCGTCATGATCAACATTTTCAAAAGCGGCCAATTAGACCAGGGGTTAAAGGGCAATGACAATGACATGCAGGTGACATTTAACATTGCGTCTCACTAATTAAAATTT
>CACRXK020007566.1:0-22546 GCA_902702795.2 Paramuricea clavata
GTTCTTGATATACAACGTGAGGATCGGGTAACAGTATTAATTCCAATGTCACTGTGCGGCGTATAGCTATAGGAAGCTCGGCGTTTAAAAACCTGGCGAAAATCTGTCATTAAATGTAATTTGTGTCACACGACATTTTTTTAACCTTCGGGTAAATTCTTGCTGTCCACAGTGTCCAGTTCTATGCTAAAAATTTCATTTGTAATGATGACATTTCAATCCAGTATTTTTTCGAAATTTGATCTTACATTCTTACTAAGCTTTACATTGTGCTTAGATAGGAAGCGCACATTGAAAACTATGCCCAAAGTGCCACATACTCAAATGACAAAAGGTGAGATAAAATAGTGTAATACGTCAGCAAACAGCTTTTGGTTGCCGACATTCAAAATGTCTGGAGTACAGGGAAGCTTTAAATTTCCTTCACTAATAAAAAGGCGAAAAATAGATCACTGTTTACCCACATTTAGTTGGGAATCACTAGAACATGTTGAAGAAATTGGCAGTGGTGCTTTCGGGGTATCTTAAACCTCTCTATTGTTACGTGATACGGTTTTGATCAATCGTCGAACAGAGAAATTGAACTTTGACAAAAACTATATAACAAGGTCTATTGTCTTGCGTTGTATATACTTACAATGTGCGGTCCGGCTGATTACTTGCCATAACGCAACGAAACGAAACGAACTTGACGACATTTACACAAACAACATAGCTTCGGTCGCCTAATCCTATTACTGTAATTTCGATTTACTTCAATGCTACATTTGCCATAACGCAACGAAAACAATTCATGAAAATATTTAATCAAAAATCTTCAAAATGTTAGTTTTTTTCCCGATTTCGGCCATTCCCCGGCCATTCCCCGGCCATTCCCCGACCATTCCCCGCTCATTCCCCGGCCATTCCCCGCTCATTCCCCGGCCATTCCCCGCTCATTCCCCGGCCATTCCCCGCTCATTCCCTTCCCCGTTCCCTTCCCCGTTCCCTTCCCCGTTCCCTTCCCCGTTCCCTTCCCCGTTCCCTTCCCCGTTCCCTTCCCCGTTCCCTTCCCCCATTCCCCGTTCCCCGTTTTAAAGATAGCCGCATTTCTGCCACACTCGGTATTTGGACGCGGCAGAGCGCATGAAGTATATGCAGCTGGGTTAGACGATTTTATTACTGACATTCCGCTTTCATGGGTTTCCGCATATTTCTCACTGGAAAGATTGGAAATAGCGCGACCGAGATTTCGAAAATTTAATAGTAAATATATAGAAAGCATGAAAATTGCTTGCACGTCATGACGTCTGCATATAACTGTAAAATACAACACATATATTCTCCTGTACAAAAACCCCAGTCTCACAAAATATGTCAACAGCGATCTTCGCATTTTATACCACAAGCGCTAGATAATAATTGAAATACTACAGCATGACATTATGATCACCTGCATTTGCATGGCGTCTTACAAAACCCAGTACTGTACATAGTAGGTACTTATATTGCTAGCGTACCAACTACCAAAACGAAAAGGTTTACGGCATATTTCACCAGATCAAGACAATTCCTAATACTATACACTGTTATTTCCGAGGTTATTTCCTACTTTATGCCATCGCGTATACACCCCACATGCAATTAGAACAAAACATACTTCACAGTTCACTATAATCACTCGCAGAGACAAAGCCAAATTAAGGGGTAGAAGAGAACTCGCATCCCGGTACAAATTTATTCATCGCGCATTGAGACAACTATTATCGACCAGCTCATGATTATACACAGAGCAGTTTTTGCTTTTCTCCGTCTCTCTTTTAGTCATTCTGCTACAAACGAAGGAAGGACACGAAGACGATCTCAGCATTTGCGCCATCTTGGTTTCCGCCTTCAATCACCAATCTGGATCACTCCTACGTCCTAATGGCTATGAACTCTCTACGTATATATGAACTATTTATGACATAATCTACATTCTATTACCTGAACTACTACTGTACGGTGGCGTTCTGCTTTGGATTGCGACAAATTAATTCTGATCGTTTAGTTCCCTTATTTATGCTCAAAAGCGTAGTTTCATAACAAAAAAAAAAGAAAAGAAAACGAAAACAAACCAAAAACAATAAAACAAATAACGCATGCGTTAACAGAATAGCTTAGTGGTGTCTAGCGCGATACTGACATTTCTTAATTTTGTAAAGATAAAGCTATGTGGGGAGCTGCTGGTGGTCTTGGCCCTACCCAGGTTTTCCTGTACTGCAGGTTTTTTCCTGGCCTCCCTGATTATCCAGCCGTAGCATAAGTGTTAGTATCTCGTGGACACCATATATCTTATTTGCGCAGCACGCCATCATTACATACTATAAAACATACATCTATACCATACTATAAATACTTCATATTAACTATTTATAATTTTTCCCGACCAACATGCTTCTCGTGGGGGATCTACACTTTGTTTCGATCAATGGCGGAAAGTGGTGTCCACACGGCCACACTTCGCCCACGGTGAAGCACACACCGGCAAAAGAGAGCAAGGTCCATAACGGCGGGGGCCCTTACCCTCGTCCTGATCTTCGCATCGCTCGGTCACTTCACCACGCGGGGAAGCCCGGCTCGGACATGAGATTCAATGTCCATAACGGTGAGGGCCCTTACTCTCACCCTGATGTTGTTTCTCCAGCTTTTCTGGGGGCCCTTACCCCCAAGAAACCGCACTTTCCGTCACCCAATTTGGCCACAAAGGATTTGCGTGATTTATTAAGGAGCAATTTATTTTAAAAAATAAATTAGAATTAATAAGAGGCAACATCCATACCGAAAACTAAACGGAAACGATAAGCAAAGAAAACAACCGCCTTGCTCTCCGGGCAACACCTGCCATGTGTCAATGCCAAATTGTCAATATAATTCCATTTTGCTAAGCCGACATTCTTCAGTTATCAGCAAAAGCTAGCCAAATTTTATCTCAGTTCACTCTGGTTTCAACGGTCTTCGAGACAACATAGAAGGAAAATCCCACCCACCCACCCAACCCTTGGATGAAGAAGAAGCATCCCAATAATCAGGAACTATAGAACTTAATTAAATATAAGAAATCAATTGTAATCATATCTTATTTGTTCTGTTTGATCAGCTTGTAAATATTTTTCTACATTCAAGAAGAAATAAAGAAAGCGGGACGGAAAGTGGTGTCCACACGGCCACACTTCGCCCACGGTGAAGCACACACCGGCAAAAGAGAGCAAGGTCCATAACTGCAGGGGCCCTTACCCTCGTCCTGATCTTCGCATCTCTCGGTCACTTCACCACGGGGAAGCCCGGCTCGGACATGAGATTCAATGTCCATAACGGTGAGGGCCCTTACTCTCACCCTGATGTTGTTTCTCCAGCTTTTCTGGGGGCCCTTACCCCCAAGAAACCGCACTTTCCGTCACCCAATTTGGCCACAAAGGATTTGCGTGATTTATTAAGCGCGCGATAATGCTCTTTAAACAAGCGTTCAGTATGTAACACACATTTCGCGTAGTCAAAATACAATGTCTCTATAGCTTGTAATCATGTTTTGACATATGTATTGTTGTTAAATATCACAATTTGTATTACTAAATGACTATAATCCCACGTCTAAGAGCATTATCATTACACAAAAATATAAAATACAAAATATAAAATATAAAATACAAAATATAAAATACAAAATATAAAACAGATAGATAGATAGAACGTTTAGTTGTATCAATATTTACAGTCTTGCGACTGAATTACTATTGAATTTACAAAGTGAAAATATACGAATATATATATATTTATAAATGTATGTATGTACCTATATATGTTTACATATCCTGTTTATTACTGTACATATTGTGTTGTCTCTAGTAAAAAGTCTAAAATCTAAATGTAAATGTATGTTCATAACTATTTAAAATATTAACGATCTGAAATTACCTACAAGGTTGCATTACGCGCGCAATATGGAATAAAGGAATTACTAAATCTGTTCGTGTGCATATTGGGAAGATTTTATATTTTCTGTTTGTTCTGAGATTGTTTGGTTGTAAAGTTTTCGGTGGCAATAGTTCTTTTAACTTATGATCATCATTTGCTTCGATTGATGAAAATAGTTTTACACACAACTTTTCTCTTCGATCGTAGCCTACAATGTTTCCAATTTTGCCTTTTTTAATGCTTCGATGTAACTCAAGTCCGGGTGGATAATCCGTAGTGCCCGCTTCTGAATACTTTCAATTTCCATTGATAGGTAGTTAGGGAGACTCGAGTGGAAGACTTGGCAAGCATACTCAACGACAGATCTTATACACGCGGTATAAAACTTGTATAAGGATCTAGTTTCCACTTCAGCACGTTTTAATTGCCTTAATAAATAAAGTCTCTTAGAAGCCTTTTCCACGGTATTGCTCACATGTTTGTTCCATTTCAAATCATTGGTAACTATCATGCCCAGAACTTTTGCGGATTTTACAATTTCAAATGGCTTCCCGTTTATATTTAGGGGTTCCTCAGTTAATGGTTGCGTGGTAAAGTTTATCCTCAGCTCTTTACATTTACCAGGGTTCAGTTGAAATTTGTTGTCATTCGACCATTTATTTACTTCGTTTACTTTATCTGGCAGGGAACTAACACCATCTTTTGGAATAACTTCGGAAACCGAAGTATCGTCTGCAAATTTTGACAGGTTGCTAGTCGGAGATTTTATAATACATAGATAATTTATTATTGCTAGGAATAGCCAGGGACCGATTTTCGTTCCCTGTGGAATACCGGCAGGAACTTGTAAAAAATTTGAGTACACAGAGTTTATTTTAACTTTCTGAGTTCGACCACGAAGAAAGTCAGCTATCCAATTTACAACCGTTGGCTTTATTTCATAATCGGATAGTTTTGCAACAAGTAGATTGTGGTCGACTAGGTCGAAGGCTTTGCGATAATCAAGTAGAGCGATTCTTACTGTAGAACCCGTCCCATCAAGTGCATCTAGCCAGGTATGCAACACGATCCTGGGATAAAGCCAAATTGCATTGGGTCCATCTTTCTTAGTAGTTTAGATTTTAATTCATACTCGATTATGAGGTTTTCTGCAAGTTTTGACAATGTTGAAGTTAAGGATATGTAATATACAAAAGTGGTTTTATGCTGTCGCCTCTGAGCTTCCGTAGGAATGGAAACACGTGGAATGTTCTATTATACTTATAGTATTTTAAATCAATCAACTAAATCAATCAACTGAATTAAGGAAAGAATAATCGGTCTTTCTGAATTCTGGTATATTTTTGAAATATACAAGTTCGTGACATTTATGAATGTGGCATAACATTAAAAAACAAAGCTCTCTCAGCGTGTCAGGAAAAGAACATTACGATCGACTATATTTACAAAAAGGGTTTTACTAGCAGCTGTGGCCTGTGGTAGTTTCTTCATGTTAGTCAGAAAGAAATTGTTTACTTTTAGCGCCTCTCAAGAAATATGTTAATTATAAGAAAGAGTTAATTAGTTATAAATTATGCAAAAATCATTGATTATGGGCTCCAGAAAATCTTAACTCGCGCCAAATACAGATTGATACCCGCAAGTTTTTCTTCAGATCTTCTGAAAATAAGTATAAATCATTATAGCCAAGCACATTTCAGCGTAATTTTAGGTCCCCATTTGGAGATCTCAGGCTTCGATTTTTGTGTAATTTTGTAGACCGAACAAGAAGCAAAAACCGGTGTGCCGTCAAGTGCTGTCGTTTATTCACGATTTATTCAAATGCTCTTATTTTTTGGAACAGGGAACCTGAATTGTATCTTTAACTTGTTGATCTAGTTGAAATTTGGAAATAGTCAGGCGTTTTGACTCAGCGCGGCTCTACAATTTACCGAAATTCAACCTTCGATTTTGCTTGAAAGTAGCTCTGCACGGGTAAAATGAGTTTCGGCGTCTAGCGAAGCCATAAAAAAGAATTTTCAAAAAATAAATTTATTTTGGACACTTGTATACCAATGCCTTTCAACACACAAAAAATAAAGGAAATCTATTTTCCGAAGTCAAAGTCATCGGACCGCTCTTAGCGGGACTGCCACTTAAAGGTCCTTTTGCACACACGCCACATATCATTCGGATTATTATACGCCTTTATGACGTCCCAATTCTGTGAAAAAATATCACTCCGAAAACTTTCAGAGTTAAAATTTTTAAATTTTCGTTAATTTACTGTAGAATGGCGTTTATTGTGTAGACCGGTTGAAAGCTTACGGAATGCATATATTAATTAAGCTGTGATCGCTAATACCGACATGAGAAACACCGGAGCAAACAATTTTATCTGGTGTATTGGTGAATATATGGTCAATCATAGTTGAGGAAGTTTCAGTAATTCGAGTCGGTTCACTTATCAATTGATGTAAACCATAGAGCTCAGTGATGCCTATTAATGATATCGAATTACTCTCTAAATTAGGTCACCCAATAAATAGTACTCGACATTTTCAGCATCAAGCATGTCAATAAATGTCTCAAAATAATTAAATTGATCAACATTCGAATTTGGTGGCCTGTACCATGTAGCAACGAGAAATGGCTTAGAATTTGGTTTTTGAATTTGAATACATAGATTTTCTAAATCATTAATAGACATGTCTTTACGCTGTATGAAACTTACGCTGGAGCATACACACGTTTTTCCATCTGCACTTCTAAATGCCCTGTCACAGTGTCACGACGTATGATTTCGTATCCAGGTATATATACTACGTTATCGCTTATTGTAGAATTAAGCCATGTCTCATTTATTGTTAGGACATCGATCGGGCTAGTAGCAAGCAAAACTCGCAGGTCATCAATATGATTTACTAGGCTTCTCTCATTAAGTGCCGCGAGCTTAAACCCGCGCGAGGTAGGAATAACGGACTGAGTAGGATAAAGTCAATCTGAAATAGTTTTTGCAAAACCTAGTAAGTTTTGTTGTAAAGCTAAACTACCTTGTCTATTTAAGTGACATGCATTCATATTTGAATTACTTAAAAAGGGGATTCTATTGCGACTACAAAAGCTTTTAAGAATATTATTAGTTTGAATAGCTTTAGCAGCTAGGTCATTATTGTCATTTCTTACCAGAATAGCTGAAATGTCAACGTACGTGAAAAAAATGCTGTACGTGATGAATCTTCTTTTACTTGTGTTACAATGTTGACAATGGAGTCTGCTATTATTTTCGGCGTAGAATGACTTCTCAGGTCATTTGTTCCGACGTGTAAGGTCATCTTGTCCGGCGTCCTTCTTGTCAATGGCATGACAAAATCCTCCATATCTGAGACTGTTGCTCCAGGGAACGGCTTTACAATAAAATGGTGATTAGGATCGTCAGCACTCATTTTCGGACCAATAGTATTTTTAACAATTGAGTCCCCTGCAATAACAACTGTTTTCTTGCCTTGCCCCGTTGATTTAGAACTAGAGGTGTTCACAATACCACCAGAAGTATCTACATCCGCAGTTTGTTGGCTGGAATTTTGTGTTGGAGGTTTGGACTTAGATTTCTTTCCCTTCTCTTTACGATTTTTCCCAGTACTAGCTTCGGTGTTAAGATGCTTATCGTTTGCGGGCTGATTAGATGAAGGTTTTGGTTGAGTGACTTCACTTCCCTCTATTGTTTCGCAAACCAATTCCACATTATTCTCGCCGTCATTTTCCACAATTGTTTTCGTGCACGTTTGTTGGTAGTCATTTTGTATTAAATTTAAGAGCTGTCAACAGGCTGCTCTTTTCGCTTTCCAGATTCTTGTTTGCCATTTTCAAATCAGATATAATATGAGACATATCCATGTTTTGTTTCCTGAGTTCGTCGTTCTTTCTAATTAGCACATGCTTATCTTCCTTTAGATCATTGACTACGTTTTCTAAAACCAAAATAGAGTAGGGTTTGTTCTCTTTACTGTTGTTTATCTCGACGCTGAGATTTTGTAATTTGTTTGTCACGTTTTTAGAAAATCTGTCAAGTTTCGAATTCAGTCAACTAATCTCAGCGGAGTCGCGATTACAGCTGGCACTACTTCCCAAGGGATTATGCCTATTTGTTGATTTTGTTTGCAGATTGCCAGACTTTGTCACCGTATATAGACTGATGGACTCTTCATGTAAATTTTTTGACTTCGTGTTCGATTCATCGTGCTTTGTACTGGTTTCGGAATCTATACTGGCCTGTTTTTCAAGTTCAGCAGGATTAGCGATTTCTGAAGCATTGTCCGGGTCTTGCTTTAAAAACGAATGTATTCGTTCCATCAAGTCACTGCCCTTCTCACCGTCTGGCTTTTTGTTAGCCAAGTAACTGATAACAACTTGCTGTCAAATACCCATTTACCGCCATTGGGCGAGCGCCATGTAGTTCTTTCGGCAGTTTCTTCGTCAATCTCTGTGAGGACAAACGCTTTTAGAGTTTCGAGCGATCCAGTCCAAATCAGTTTGCTCCTTTTAATATTAAAATAACTGTACAAGATGTTCGAAACGGTTGAGGAGGCCCCCATTATATTCATGTTTCAAGGTCTATCCGGAGCACAAGAATACACGTCTGCTCAACTTAACTTTTACTTGGTTTATACTTAGGTTTACCTGGAACTTACTCAAAAATATTTTGAGATACCATTGAGTAGAATTAGGGTTACTTGAACTTTTTCCTCTATTAATAAAACCATGTCAGAAGAGAACACAGATATGACTGCAGTTCCGGTAACGAATCCGGTAAAGACTCATGTCAAGGATCCCAGAAGGGTGGAGTCGGGACGTAGGCTTGCTAGGATCAGTAAGGAGGCAAAAGCCAGGAAGAAGGCACAACTCGAAGCTATGAAGGAGGAGGAACAGAGCATCCCGGATGTAGATGACAAAGGTGATGGGTCAGCAGTCACTTTTGAGAGAGTCGACCTGGTGGTGGGTATTGCCGTAGGGCTCGGATCCCTTTACTTCATGTGGTGTAGTCGTCAGAAGAAAAGCGAAAATCTGGAGGAAAGTAAATCCGTAGAAGAACCAGAACCCATCCAGAGACCTATTATCGTTACACCGAAAAGTCCAGACCTGTTTGACTGAGTATAATAAAACATGTCACAGTTATTCCACTCGTGTTGATATAATGCAAAACTGCGGAATTACCTTAATCGTTATATTTACTCCAATTCTCACAAAATATGGCTGTAGATCTTCGATCTAACTTAAAGGCCAGAGGAGAAAGGTTCTACTGGGATAGTACATTAGTTAAATTGAAGGAATTTGTCTCAAAGGAGTTAAAACTCTCAGGAAGATGGACGTCGCCGGGCGGAGAAGTAAAGTTATTCACAGCTGATATTGTGAGCTTGAAATGGCACGGAAAAACCATTAAAACTATCACATTGGCTGGAAATTCGACTGAGACAGACGAATTGTCTAAGATTCTGAAATCTATATGTGAAAGTTTAGTCGAAAGTCAAGGCAGCAATACAGAGAGATGTCAAGACCACTTCAATAATGACGACAACACCGAAACAAGCATGGATGCCGCCTCAGGTAAAAGGCTGAATACAACTGGTTTATATATATGTAATGACCAAGAGTCGTTGGAGAATTCTTTTAATAAAAGTGGCAATACTATAGCTGACGAAACCAACTCGGGGGATGGCATGCTTGAGAATATTGAGAATAACAAGTTTGTTATGACTGATAGTTCATGTCACACAAATAATCAGACAGCGAACGAACGCTGGGGCCTTAATCATTCATGAGAGTCTAAAATCTAAAATGTCTACCCTTCAGTCGTCAGTTTTGTCTTTTGAAAATGTACTCAAAGATCATGACACGATATTATCTTTATATAACAGAGCTGCGGATTTAAATGAAAAATATTTAGTTGAAATAAATGAGAAAACAAGATACATAAATTCTCTTGAACAAAAGCTAATTAAAATCGAGGAAGAAAGAGACTCTCTACAGCTCGCGACAAGGCTTATTGCACAAGACAAACTTTGTCAACATAGGGGTAATAGTGTCGGTTGCCAGTGCCACAAAAGCAACCCCGTACCATGGCAAAAAATTCCTAATAGTAATAAAAACTTTCATAAAACTAACAGTGGAAGTCAATCACAAACATCATTCCACAGAGGCTGTCGCAGAAAAAAGTGCATAAATTTACATACCCAGGTAAATCAGCGGACGAAATAGAGTTCGAAATACGCAATATAGATCAAAACGTAGCGCCCTCTCATGTTATATTACACTGTGGAACAAACAATCTTCCAACAGACGACCCAAATATTTGCATAAAAAAACTTGAAGATCCGTGCTCGAGAGTGCAAGGCAAATTTCCCAATGCACAAATCGGAGTGTCAACTATCACATGTAGAAAAGACCTTCAATTAGCAAATAAAATTGAAGAGGTCAATAACAAGATCAAAGACATGTGTTCTCGTAACGGCTATAATATTATACTTCATAATAACATAAATGGGACATGCCCGAACAATAGTAAGCTGCATCTAAACGCAAAGGGAACCGCTTTACTTGCAGTAGGATTTATTAAGTTCCTACGTGGACGGCAGTTTTCTCCACCACAACAACATCACAACTATTCTAAACATTTTCACTTAGAAGAGACACTTCACCTAATAGAAAAAACTCTGAAATATCTAACGACATGAACTCGATAGACTCAAGTCACTCAGCAATGAATAGTAACTCAACTTTAAGTAGTAATAATAATAATACGATAAGTTTCGATAGCGAGTCAATTTCAACAAATTCAACTTTATTTCTGCCTGATTTTAACATATCGAATTTAAAGGGCCTGAAGTTTGCAAATTTAAACATTAATAGTCTTTTAAAACATATCGATGAGATTCGTATCTTGCTGTCTGATAACCCTTTTGACATTTTGGCCATTAATGAGACTAAAATCGACTCCTCAATTTTGGATGCAGAAATTCATATTGATAATTATACAATTGTTCGTTTTGATCGTAACAGATTTGGGGGTGGTGTGGCTCTCTATATAAAAAACAATATACCATACACTGAGAGAAAAGATTTAGTCCCTGATAATTTAG
Source organism: Paramuricea clavata (assembly GCA_902702795.2). Lineage (NCBI taxonomy): Eukaryota > Metazoa > Cnidaria > Anthozoa > Malacalcyonacea > Plexauridae > Paramuricea > Paramuricea clavata. Next base: position 11,049 of record CACRXK020007566.1, read on the forward strand.
AAATGACATGTGTGGAGATTACTAGGCAACATAGTAAGCCTCTTCTAATTGCTACCTGGTATCGACCACCTAATTCAGAGCTCGACATATTTACCAACTTTGAATTGTTACAAGAATGGTTACAAGCACAAAATACCTACATTATTCATAAACCATCCCGAAAACATTACAAAACCCAAAGGACCTATGTGGACGGGCTTGCACAACAGATCCAAATGGATCTTGTGGATATGAGTAAATTCAGCTAATAAGAATAAGGGAAACCGTTGGATCCTAACTGTCATAGAGGTTCTAAGCCCTTTGCCGTTCCCGTATGGAGGAAAAATACCGAGAGCATGACGAAGGCTGTCGAAAATGTCCTCACACAATTTAAGGAGAGGTTTGGCAGATACCCAAAAACGGCTCAATTCAACGATGGAAAGGAATTTTACAATGTAGGAGTAAAGACGTTGCTAAAGGATCATGATGTCCACTACTTTTCCACAAGAACCTTCCGGATAGCCGCACTTGTTGAGAGATTCAATAGGACCCTTAAAACAAGAATTTGGAAATACTTTACGGAAAATAGGACGAAAGTTTGGGTGGACATCTTACCTGCTCTCGTCAGATCCTATAATAGTACCACATACAGGACAATAGGGATGAGACCGGCGGATGCGAATGAGAAAAATAAGGAGGAAGTTTGGACAAGGATCTGTGGGTACCCACTGGACAGTTTTCCAAAACCTAAATTTAAGGTTGGGGTTCATGTTAGGGAGGAAATAAAGCACAAAACCTTCGAAAAGGGATACGAACCCACTTTAGACAACGAACTGTATGTCGTCACGGCAGTATTTATGGGAAATCCCAACATGGGGAGGATATCTTAGGAAGATATTACGAACAAGAATTATCTGTAGACTTAAATAAAAATGGACACCATAGAGATGGACAACCTTAACCGAACGGAAGGTGACGAAGGAGCTGAAGGGGGTGATGAAGATATCATTAGCGATACACCCGTTTAAGAAGACGTCTTCCGGGCTGGATTAGACAGACTAGACAGGTAAGACGACAACGTAAGGGTCTGTACCTTCCACGAGAAAAACAAGGACGATACATTTAAAAAAAGGAAAAAAGAGACAGATCGTTTGTACACCGTCGCATCGTTTAACGAATTAAAAGCAGAATATGTTAGAATGCTTTTCGTAAAAGACTACAATTTAAACCAAACGGCGGACAATTTTCTAGAGAGTTTTTTCTTGCCTAGACATTGATAATTAATAAATTAACATTTGACGGAACCACAGTAGCATACATCGAAAAGGATGGTACCTACAAAATATCACGGGACAAGAAGTATTTAGAAAATTCACATAATTTCCTCGAATTATACGACAAGGCAATATAAGAGCATAGGGTTAAAGCCATAAGCACAATCGAAGAAGAAAACGGAAGAGAAACATCAAAAACAAACGCAGAAGAAATTTTTTGAGGATGCTAGGAAAGAACTACATCAGGAAGCTGTCATTGCAGGTGATAACCTCATAGAACACGCGAGAAAGCTAGAAAGTGAGGGGAAAATAACAGTGCAAAAACGAAAGAATTTGCGGGGTACACCGTTCCTAATGGATCTCCCGGAAAACGTATCAAAGCCCTAAAAATAGATAGGAAAAAACTGGAGGAAGATATAGAACTCGAAACAAATCCCGAAAGACGACAAATCACTGAAGGTTGCAAGTCTCTGACGGGAGCCAATAACCATAAGTTCGGGTTTGCAATATTAAGACTTAATTTATTGGATTGTAGCCAGGTATTTAGATTGATCAATTCCGCATTCATTGCGTCTTCCAACTCAGAAAGATCATGGCTATGAAAAGTTATGTTAGTATCATCGGCATACATTTTTGCTAAACCGTCATTCATACAATTTGGCAAATCATTAATACAGACCAGAAACAAGAGAGGTCCAATTATTGACCCTTGCGGAACACCATAAGTATAAGAACGGCTACTGGATAGTGTATCATTCACGAAGCACCTTTGCTTACGATCAGACAGATAAGATTTAAACCAGCCTAGAGCACTGCAATCAACTCCATAGCATTCAAGTTTATTTATGAGAATTTCGTGATCAATAGTATCAAAGGCCTTTTTTAGGTCAATGAAAATAACTCCATTTACCAGACCATTATCGATATTTACGCACCAGTCATTAGCCGATTCGAGTAGAGCCGTTACAGTGCTGTAAGTAGGTCGAAATCCCGATTGTTGATGCGAGAATAGATCATTGACTGACAAGTACTCGTAAAATTGATCATATACGATTTTTTTGAAAACTTTTGCAACACTTGAGATTATGGAGATTGGCCGATAATTATTCAAATCTGATTTGTCACCATTTTTAAATATAGGAGCAACCCTGGCCAATTTCCAATCACTAGGATAGATGCCCGTGGATAGTGATTTGTTGAATAGTTTAGTTAAGGAAGGTGCTAAAATATCGGCTGCAATTTTTAGTAGTTTACCCGGAAGATTGTCCAGACCAGTAGATTTCGCAACGTTTATATGTTTTAGAAACTTCATTTCACCAATGTTGGCAAAAATTTAGCGAATGACATTAGTAAATCCAATGTAAATCCTATTCAGTACTTTAAAGGGCCAAATTGTGTTTTTTCATTTCAAGAAATTCATATTGATAAAGTCAGGCTTTGTTTACGAGAGGTCAGTTCGTTAATAAGCTTCTAAGTTTTTTTAGGGTCGTTACCTGCAGCTTCAATATTAGATGTAAAATGGTTATGTTTTGATTGCTTAATGAGATTATTGGTTTCGTTACAAGCTTTTTTATATTGATTCCAAATATATTCATCCAAATATATTGATTACCAACGTAAGTTTATTTGCCCAGTTGGACCACATTTCGTTAGGATTTTCACAATGGGAAGCCTCGTCAAAATTTGACTCATTTAAATCATATAGGAAATTGGCTTCCTTAAATTGTTTAAAGTCTCTCCTTATCACCGGTTTATTTATCTGCCACTTAGGGTAGCTGGACTTGCGAACTAAGTAAACAAGTGAATGGTAACTGATACCAGTGAAAAAGTACCAGATGCTGTTATTTTATTAGGAAAATTGGTAATACATAAATCAATTAGAGTTTGCGAAGTTAAAGTTATTCTAGTAGGTTCTGTAACCAGTTGATGAAAATCGTAAATATCTAAAATGTTTAAAAGTTCGGAGGTGTTAGAGTTGGGCGACCCTGAGAGCATATTGCAATTTATGTCGCCAAGCAGATGAAATTCGGAGTTTTCAACATCAATTTTATCCATTAAAACCTCAAAGTGAGAAAAGAGATCAGGAGGAGAACTTGGAGGTCTGTACCAAGTACACAAGAGGCCCAGGGTCAATTTGCCCGCGCCCGGCTGTGCCTTCCTTATAACGAGGGAAGGAAGGAGACATTGAGACCAAAATAGCCCAGACTGGGCATAAGTCACACGAAACTATCCTCGATTTTTCGCTTTTAATGCATTTCTTTCACGATTAATCGATATCCCCTGCAAGAATGATACCGTATAACTCTCAAAACAACGATGCTTTAATCAAAGAGCTTAAATTCGCTCTGAAATCCGTGAGGGAATAACAAAATTCGGCCAAAATATATCCGCGTGCCCGGTTTGCTGTGCAAAAAGTCGGAAGTCGACACTCAACCCTGAGGACAACGAATTTCAACAAACATTTCAAATTTTTTTAACAAACACAATGTGAAATACAATTTATTATACATATTAACGTACTACAGTTTTATATACTTGCAGTAATATTTACACTTTATAACGTTTGTGAATAGTTTTGATTGTATGATTGAAATTATTACAGTACTGTTAAAAAAATTTGAAATGTTTGTTGATATTCGTTGTCCAATCAGGGTTGAGTGTATTTTGAGTTGTTCAACGACTTCCGCTTTTTGCACAGCAAACCCGGCACGCGGATATATTTTGGCCGAATTTTGTTATTCCCTCACGGACTTCAGAGTGAATTTAAGCTCTTTGACTAAAGCATCGTTGTTTTGAGAGTTATACGGTATCATTCTTGCAGGGGATATCGATTAATCGTGAAAGAAATGCATTAAAAGCGAAAAATCGAGGATACACTGTAAATTAAAAAGGGCTGAAACGACCCCAAAAATGGGGCCAAAACGGTAACCGCAAAATAGATCTTTTTTGGGGGTCAAAATGGCACCTATAACAATGCGGCCCCTAAGGGGTGATTTGGCCCTTCCAGTGTAAGGGCTGTTTCAGCTTTTAGTAGGAGCTGTTTTGGCAAAAGCAGGGGCTATTTCAACTTTCAATAGGGGCCAATTCAGAAAATTAGGGGGCTATTTTGGCATTTCGAGGAGTTAATTTGGCTCCCATTTGTGGTCATAATGAACCCCAAAAAGCGTTGATTTGGCTCGCTAACCGGAGCTGTTTTGGCTACTGAGTTACAGAGTAGTTTCAGCCCCAATGAAGAGCTGCTTTAGAACCGAAGGAGCCGATATAGCTTTTCTAATGGTGCAGTTTTTTAGCACCCAAAGGGCCAATATGGTTCTATTTCTGAGCCATTATAGACCACAAGAAAGGCCAATTTAACCCCTACTTTTTTAACCAGAGCTATTTTGGCCCTCTCAGAAGAGCACAGTTTCAGCCCCAAAGAAGAGCTGCTTTAGAGCCGAGGGACCTAATATAGCTTTTTTCATGGTGTAGTTTGTAGCAAGGGTCAATTTGGTCCAATTTCAGAGCCATTATAGATCCAAAAGAAAAGCCAATTTAACCCCTACTTTGTTAACCGGAGCTGTTCTGGCTCTTTCAGAGGAGAGCAGTCTCAGCGCCAATGAAGAGGTGCTTTAGAACCGATCGAGCTGATATAGCTTTTTGGTGGTGCCGTTTTATATAGCATTTAAAGTCATGTGGATTTGGTTGCACTCTTGCATGTAGACGTATTCTACATGTATATATAATGAATCAGGCAAAAATATTGGGGTTTATTTGGTCTTGATTAAATTATTACAATTTCTCCAACAGACCAAGATTGGAGTGAATTATTGCAATATAAGTTGAGATAAATGTTCCAATTTCTGTATTATAAACACAATACTATAACTAAAATTACAATATACATGCACAGTAGTCAGTATTATGGATCTCACCGAAATGTGGGAACCATCAAAAGATTCGTACATATATGCCATATGGCTCCGAAAGTTTACAATTCTAATTGTAAAGAGCAATCAACTTGTGATAGCAATACCAGGCGCGGTTGTTAACGTGAACGCAATACGAATAATTTCGGTGAGCTGTGAGACAATACACACATTCCACCAATAATATTAACTTGGGTTAGCATATGTCAACATAACTCTCAAAAAGTGTAAAATTACTGTAGTACTAATATTCATGAGTCATGACAAGTCATTGAAGAGGTCTGTGACCCTCATTGGCAGTTGTATGCCATTTTCTGTGTTGCCATGCACTACTATAGACTCCAAGGCAGACAAGATGCTCTTCGTGTGGCAATACTCAATATTCAAGATGTAAAAACTTGCAAATAAGGCGATAATTGCATCAAAACAACTGTTGCTTGTTATGGAACTTTCATCCTTTCCCTCGATAACGTACGATTGACAGTTTCTAGTCGTATTCTAGTTCGCTGCCAACGGCCACAATATGGGTTGTGATAAGTTTGAAATTGTATATTTGCATCGTCGGACGCCTACAAAAAAAATACAATTAGAATGTATGCAATTATCTGCATTTACAGAGGGTTATAGGACACATAAGATATAAGGCCTCGCCAAGAGAGATAAACCCAATAATAAAGCTCTTACATACATCAGACTGAAAATACCTGAAAAAGTATATCACACCCCTATATCACAAAAGCATTAAGTATAACATACCAATATACAGTAATGTTTTGAAATATCAAAATATATGCTGCCCCACAACAAACTCTCCTAAAAATAAGCGCACTATAAGCACACAAATATTATTCAAATTTACAGTATACTGTATCATAAGTAAAATAAATACAAAATTGGAAACATGAATTTCCATAGCCACCACAAGTGATTTAGGGAGACTGCATAAAAACATAATACATGATATACATATAACTATACGATCATATTTAACCAATTAAGCACCAGCGCTCTCCCCTTTACGAGTAGAATAGGCGTTCGACAGAGTAGAGTAATAAATTTCCAAATCATTTTGTTTGAATTACTTCACCTATCTATTTGTTTAAAATTATGTATGGTAGATTCTGTGGTATGAACACTTGCAAAATTACTCAAAAAATTTAAAATATTGTGACATTATGTTGCCTTGACAACACTTGACACAATGTGAGCCTGCGTTCAGTGCTGGCCAATTGCTAATACTTCATGTTAAATCAATGTTTGGAAAATATATGCTAGGGGTTGCTGCATGCATTTATTTCTAGTTAAATTTTAATTGGACATACTCATGTCGCTTGTGGTATTCATTATATCTTGGTCAGACAAAACAAATTCCATATTTAAGAAGTTTGGCAACCCACAGGTTAAAATAGACATCTTGTGAATTATATCACAAACGATTAATACATTTTTGCTGCAGCAACCTCGTGAGTTTACACACCCCAAAACAACACTTTCCTAAAATGACAGCTTTCCTTCATCATTTAATTTTATAACTGGACTTAGCTGATCTGTTCTTATAGTTTTTATATTTTTAGACTTTTCGTTATTCAAGTTTGAAACGAGAACAAGATTGGTAGCGTTTAATTTTGACAATTTAAGAGAATATAGTTCTGCATTACTGTCTTTCTCTGTATCTCATCCTTAATAAGCCTACCATTTTTAAATTTCAAATGTACAACAGATACTTTGAACTATATGTTGCCTCTTTCTTTCCTCTTCTATATATTAGTAGTTTTTCTTTGGAAATTATCAGTAATCATATTTCTAATATGTACAGTTATGTTTCTACACAACATCATGGCACCCACACATCGTGTTTAGGACTGAAGTTCCAGATCATGGAAATGCTCTGCCAACAGCCCTGTGGCTAGCCCATGTATATCATAGTACAAACCATAGATATAAAATTAAAAGAATATATTTCCATTTCAAACATCACACAATGTCATGCATTTTTTTGCATTAATGTACAATAACTAGGGAATTGTATGTAAAGTGCAATTCTACATTCTCTTCGATTGACTTGAATATGTTTATGGCTAGCATTTATTTGATGTACAACAAATCCACTAAGTTTCAATGGACATAGCATCTCCCTATCTGAAATAAGCCATAAGGCATTATATTTGGTATTTTAATATCTTAATTATTACAGAAATGATTGCACAAATCATGAGTTTTGACAAATGTTGATCTATATTTTCAATATTAACCCCATTAAGCACCAGCGGTCTCCTCTTGATACAGAGTAAAAAAATAAAGTAGGCCGCATTAGGGTGCAATGCGACTCAATGAGTTAACTATAAACATGGGCAAATAGGCCAGTTAACCATTAAGCACCAGCGCCCTTACCTTGACGAGTAAAATCATCTGGCGTTAGACAGAGTAAAATAATAAATTAGGGCACAATGCGACTCAATGTGTTAACAACACACATGGGCAGATAGGTCAGTTAACCCATTAAGCACCAGTGCTCTCCCCTTAATGAGTGAAATTGTCTGGCGTTAGAAAGAGTAAAATAATAAATTAGGGCGCAATGCGACTCGATGGGTTAACTAGACACATGGGCAGATTGGCTAGTTAACACATTAAGCGCCAGCGCTCTCCCCTTAATGAGTAAAATTGTCTGGCGTTAGGTAGAGTAAAACAATAAATTAGGCCGCATTAGGGCACAATGCGACTCAATGGGTTAACTATAAACATGAGCAGATAGGTTAGTTAACACATAAAGCGCCAGCGCTCTCCCCTTGATGAGTAAAATTGCCTAGCGTTAGACAGAGTAAAATAATAAATATTTAGTGCGCATCAGGGCGCAATGCGACTCAATGGGTTATTAACATGAACAATGTTTCAAATGTAAAATCTGCCATGCTCAATATAATCATAGATTCGACTATTAATTTGACATGTAAGTCAGATGTCCTGTATACAACAACAATATCAAAATACATTATTAATTAATTAATCAATCAGCCACAAAATTGTCAATCGTGTATTATTCTCGGCCTAAAAGCTAAACCTATTAATCCTAGATTGGTGTTTAGTTTGGCTTTTGCTGCTACTGAAACGACTTTTATATAATTATGTGATTACAGCTCGGATTACAGTGGGTTTTGCATAAGATTTTCTCTGGATTCGATGTTTCACTATTTAGTATCGAGTAAAATCAACAAATAATTATGGATCAAACGAGGATGAGAGTATTTTAATTAAGTTGAAACATAGTTGGAACACTCATCAAAGCTTTAATAATATTTTGTTAAGCTGGAACTTGAAATGTCCTTTGTGTACTTAATAATAAGCAATTCATGCATGACTTTCATCCTCATTTGACCGAGGCTATAATCTAAAATACCAGTTTAAAAACTTACATTATCAAATGAACCAGTGTTGCCAGTATACCTGATTCAGGAGATGATTCTTGGATTGGGCAAAGTTAAACTAACTGGGCAACTAGCAAGTGATATGTCGCAGGATTCGAGCTAGTAGTGAACTGGATATTTCAATGTTGTGTGCACTTTTTTCATCGTCGCTGTCACTTTCAACTAGAACCTACATATACAAAAAATAAATAATCTTACATTAAAACGTGTTTTGTATCGTAAACGTGAAGCTATAAGAACATATTTTGAATAATTGATGCCCGTTGTCGTGATTTGGCCATCAGCAAACAACAGTCGTCGACACGAAGGTGAAGAAAGTTTGCCAGAAACAGGCTAGTACAGGATGATCGCAAACCCAATTGCTTACGGGCGCTTGCATTCTCGTTTTCTATGCCTTACACGTTCAATTCTCGTGATTAATTTTTACAAATACCGTATTTATATTTACGATAAAATTACTAAAATTCTGGAAAACAAATTTCAATACCCTACAAAATGAAACATCAAATCTCACCTTGTATAATTGAAAAAACGTCCTCTTCTTTTTCTTTCCGAGCATGTGCATTCTTTAAGTTTTATGTGGAAGTTAATTTGATACGATCATACGACGGAATATTAATAATCGATTTGACACAATTAAGAGTCGATTTGACACATTTGACAAAAGGGTCGATTTGACACAATTAAGAGTCGATTTGACAGAAGGGTCGATTTGACACATTTAAGGGTCGATTTGACAGAAGAGTCGATTTGACACAATTAAGAGTCGATTTGACAGAAGGGTCGTTTCGACAAAAGGATCGATTTCATTCCAGGGTCGATTTGACCTATGCGAGAGTCGTTCCGCGATGGAGAGCCAAAACGAAGCTCATAGGAGCCAATGTGTTGATCAAAAGCGGCCCCTTAATGTGGGGCCAAAACAAACCCGGACGTGAGAGTCGTTTTGGTCTGTGGGGCCATATTGGCAATTGATGGGGCTAAATTGGAAAATGATGGGTCCGTTACGGCAAAGGGTAGGGCCAATTTGCCATTCCTCCATACCTAAAATGGCTCCGTGGGTGCCGATCCAGCTCTCCAATGCCAAAATGGCTTTCGCATAGGGCCAAAACAGCTTTGACCCCAAACGGGCTGAAACGGCATTTGGGGTCGTTTTGGCCCTTTTTAATTTACAGTGTATTGAGGTAATTGCACTAAAGGCTAATTAATTTATGGCATACTTGTATGGGGTTACACTTATCGCGCCACTCTCCACCCACTTGTGATTTTACAAAAAAGAATGATCCGAATCATTACCTTTACTAATTATTATGAACGTACACGCCCACTCTGACTTTAAGTCATTAAATATTATGAAAATCTATGATCTGGTGACCTTTCATGTTGCTGTATTTGTGAAAAAATTTCATAATCAACGTTTATCGCCTGTTTTTGATACTTTTTTCAAGCTAGTAATTCATGTACATGAATATAATACAAGATTCTCTTTAAATCAAACATTTTCACCCCCATAGTTAGAACAAACTATGGAATTTTTAATATCTGGTTTCAGGGCACCAAAATATAAAATTCGATTGCTGAAACTACTAAATCTCTTCCATTAAGGAAGTTTAGCAGGAATAAGGAAAAAGTTCTTGAAAAATACTAGTTTAATTTTATTTCATATTTAATAGGCTATAATTATGTGTCTGTATCGCGTTTTGTGTTGTATTTCAATAATCATTCCGACCTAAAATATACTGGCTATCTATTATTATTATTATTATTATTATTATTTTTCATCACCCTACTTGATCTTAAGAATGCCTTCGGCGAAATCCATCACAACCTCATCCAATCCGTACTTGACTACCACCATATCCCGGATCATATAAAATTTGTTATAAAAAGTTTATATACTGATTTCCAAACCTCGACAATTACCTCTGAATTCCGCACTCCTTTTATGACAGTTGGCCGTGGCGTATTGCAAGGAGATTGCCTCAGTCCTCTTCTTTTTAACATGTGCTTCAATACATTCGTTCAGCACATCAAAGCTGAAAAATACCGTCAATTTGGGTTTTCCTTCAAATTACTAAATCCCATCCACTGGTTCCAGTTTGCTGATGACGCGGCTGTAATTACTGGCCAAGAATCCGAAAACCAACATCTATTAAATCGATTTTCTATCTGGTGCCAATGGTCCGATATGATTATCCGAGTTGACAAATGCAAGACCTTTGGCATTAAAAAAGCCATCACAAAATCAGTTCAGTACTTGCCAAAACTCCTCATCGGCAATCAACTAATACCAAAAATCCCCATTGGAAAATCATTTCAATATTTAGGACGTTACTTTGATTTTCACATGTCGAATGATAATCATAAAACTGAACTAACCACCCTACTTAATGAACTAATGACTGATATTGACTCAAAGCCATTACATCCCAAAAATAAACTGCTCATCTACAGTCGCTACGTCTTGTCCAAGTTAGCCTGGCACTTAAAACATGGGTTACTGAAAAACTGTTATTAAAACATGGGTTACTGAAAATATCGACTCTATTGCCAACAAATATATCCGCAGATGGCTTGATGTACCAATATCAGGAACACTAAGTACTGTCTTTCTAACAAATAACAAATTTGGCCTGAGTATTTATCCTCCATCTGTAAAATTTATCCAGTGTCAAACAGTCCTCCGAAAAGCTTTAAAATCTTCTCCTAATGAATCAACTAACGACCTGTGGAAAGCAACCAGTAACCATACTAATATCCAATATGACGCTTATAGCTCTGCTAAGGAAGTTCTCAAAGATTTCCGTTCTGGACACGAAAACAAACTCCTAAACCAATTAACCAGTCAAGGATCCTTTTTCTGTAGCGTCACGAAGTTCGCTTTACCTCAACTTAACAAGGTTTGGTCCATCGCCCAATCA
>CACRXK020007567.1:0-22543 GCA_902702795.2 Paramuricea clavata
TAAAGATAAGGTATTCTCAAGTCCACCGCGCGATATTGACGAGTTGCGCCAAAAAATCATCCGAGAATTTAACGCTTTGCGAGAGCAGCCTGCCTTCGTTACACGGGCAGTTCGAGATATGCACAGGCGAACAATGCTTTGTGTTGCAAGAGAAGGGGGACACGTCGAAGGTCACGGCGCTTGATGATTTTGTAAATAATTGTTAATGTGTAAATAATTGTGCTTGGAAAAACTGTAAATACTATCTAAACTGTAAATAATATAAATTTGTTTGCTTATAAGTACATATTGATTAACAGACACTAGAAGGGCTAGCATAATTTCTTGCATAAGATTTGATTCTAGTTTTAATATGCATTCGTGGGTTTAGTACTTTATGCCTGACATAACGAGTTTACGCTGAGTATTAACATTCATTATAGCAGTTATGTCAATCTTTTATGTACTCGTGGGATTAACTTAGTGCTAGGGCATTGAAAATCGAACAATACGTCAATTTCAATGATTTTGGGTTTTTTTGAGACACCCTGTAGTGTTGAATTATATGTAAGTATTTTTAAATTTTGCGTGTTAATATGGCTTTGTTTCATGCAGGATTTTGGTCACTGACATTGCATGGTTGGATATTAGCGTTAATTAAGCAGCCTCATGCATTACCCTCTTGTTTTCTTCCAGTTATAAAAAAGCTTCTCAGCACAGAACGACAATGCTTAGTGTTTTGGGCTCAAATCTAAAACCTAAAACTGCTTATAGGTTTGCATGCATGGTAACTAATGTTAATTCTAATTTTGATTTGTCATGTAGGCATCTGTGCAAAAACAGTTGAGCCAGTATTTTAGGAATCAGCGACACTAGTCCAAACCAAAGAAATCAATGGTACCTGCAACAGGGGAACCAAGCTGGTCTGCAGCTAAGCTGGAGGAGAAAAGATGGATGATATTGTGACACAGAGAAGAAATTTGCAGCTAATTAAGGATTGTAAAGTTGGCTTCAAGGCGCATTGAAACCCTTGACATGTGTCCATATCTTGGCAAAGTGGAAAATGTAAGTTCAATGGTATTCATTTGTCAGGCCATCCAAAACATTAGAATTCGATGAAGCCTGCAAAAAGGATATGCGTTTTCAAAATCCCTTTATAGGCATATTCTTGATTTGAAAATGATGTATGGGCTTGTAGTGCTAACATGATATTTCCAGCCATTCCAAGGCCTCTCATCGACATCTGAACAAGAGTCTAGTCCCTCATATACCACACCAGAACCTGCCACCTCTACACCTTGGAGGAATCTGGAAATTGAAGGCATCTGATGGTGGTCATATGTTACCCAACCCAATGAAAAGGGGAAGACAAATTCGTCGGCACTTCCCACTCATTTGCCATTTCCGGAAATGATACGATTAAGTGACTTATAATAACCAATTAACATCAGAATTTCTGGTAGAGGAGATGGTAATTATGGATTATGAACAATCCAAACTCAGTTAATCTGTCAAAAGAATTATTCAGTGATAAATACGCGGAAGCAATTCTTATAGAATCGCGAAAGACATAACATGCACGAAAGCCGCCATTTGTAAAAAATATCTTACATGATTTGGACACGTGGGTTGGAAAAGAATCAACGAAAAAAATATGTACGTATATTTATTATTTACATTGTGACAAAATCCACGCGTGAGTGCTCGTCGCAACCTCTTCCAATTTCGTCTGCCGGGTTTAACAGGATAACAAGGCTTGATTCAAGATGGCACCCATATCGTATGCATGTGCGTCACAAATTATTAGCGGACGACTTTCCGCGTCGATTACACGTCTCTGAGCGGTTTAACCACAGTTAATCGAATGAGATGGTTAGGCTAGCCAGACCACGTGACAAATATGTTATTGTTCTCTTTTTATTCGTGTCACGTGACGAGATAGTGGGACGCTTCGCGAGGAGTGTAATAGAAAATATATTGACGACAAGCCTTTCGTGTTGTATCAAGTTACATATTCTTGATTGAACGACCGTATTTGATTAAAACCCTAAAGTTTTGGATAATCTGATCCTATTCACGTCTTTAAATAATACTTTGGACTGGTTTTGAGATATTAGCACGCTGTGCAAGGTGTTGACAGAAATTATACTGTTTGTATCATATTCCATTCTTGCGCGGTGTCTACCCAATATGAGCGAAAACTTTACAGTTCGCAAGTATTCAAGGGTATTCATACTTCAAGACGACACGTTTGGAGTATGCCTGGGAAAAACTGTTCTTTTTTTGGTTGTGCTAGCTCCAGTAGACACACTGAACGTTCCTTCTTCAAAATACCTAGTGTAAACACGACGGATGGAGACGAAACAACTGCTTTAAAGAGTACTGCCCGGGCAGAATGGCTGAGGCTGCTCTTGAGAACGAGAGAAATTACGGAGGATTTAAAGACACGCATTGATGCGAATAACATATATTTGTGCGACCTTCATTTCAAACCCGAGTGTATTATTTCGCGTAAGTACGTCTATGGGTTTTAAATATACTGTATTGATTTGAAGTCTGATCTTTACAAGTTCAATAGATAGAACAAAGAATTTCTTTGTTCTCGAACAAAGAAACCATTCTATAATGCATTATTTATAAGTCCACAGGCATAAACAAAATAGTATATAACTATAAACGGTTTTAATATATATCTGACCTTCTCGAGGCATAATTGTGTTTATATAGGGGATGATTTACTAGGACTTGTGTCTATTTCTAGCCTATACTGTAGCTTTGATGCATGGAAGTATGGTACTATGGGATTTATATATTGCAGGGAATTAGACACTGATATTTGACCTGTCAAAATAAATATTTTGGCCAGTTAATATATAACATTTTCTTGCTAAATGACATGTCTGTAATTCAATGTATTGAATGCAAAAGCTTGAATAATGTTAACAAAAAATTTCATGGCAGACATTTATTATATGTCCAGTGTGATTATTTCATTTGCAGATCCAAAAAGAAAGGTTCTGGCTACTGGCACTGTTCCTACAGAGAATTTACCAACACAAAGTCATGAGGGGGAGACTAAAAAGCATCGTGTTTTGGTGAAACATACATTTCCAGACCAACCCAGCACATCTACTGGTGTTACCTCCTCAACCTCCACTATAAATGCCCTGTTAAACCAGCTTCGAAAAAGTGATGTTCTCAGTTGTTGGAAAGTACTTGATGATACCAGTAGTGGATTCAAGATGGAACTATATGATGACTGTCATTCGGTGCCAAAATATACGATGATTTGTGATTCTGGTTTGACGTTTACCCTCTTTACCTACCACTGGCCTATCCCTGATGATCACACATTGTATCGAGAATATAATCGATCTGTTCGAGCTGAGAACATAAATAAACTTTTACGTTCAATTGAATCTTCACAATTGTGTGAAGGATTGCCCCACATCCCAGATGTAAAAGATATTGCTATTGACCCAACTAGTAATGACAGAGTCCCAGGAACAATTCTTCGCCATTCCGTACCCAAAAAACTGGCCAATAATGAGGCAGTGTATGAAGTCTCTGTTTCTTTCAGATCAGTTGATTGTACCGTTTTAAAGGAATCCCAAGATCACCAGGATAACACATGTAAGCCATGCTCCGATTCATTGAAGGCAATTACTAAAGCAAGTAAGCAAAAATCAAGATCATCTTCTGTACCGGCCAAAGCCAAAGCACCATTGTCAGCTTGTGGACCTGAAAAACTTCGTGCTACTGTCAAGGCTACACGACTGCAGAATAAACAGCTAGAGGACAGGCTAGAAATTCTGCAGGCAAAGATCGAAAAAGATGGTATTGGAGTCAGTGCATCACTCGAGACTGATTTACTAAAAATTATGGGAGGACAGAATCTCGAAGTGACACCTCACATGAAATTCTTCTGGGAGCAGCAGATGGCTTTCATGCAGTCAAAGAAAATGGGAAGAAGATACCATCCCCAAGTGATTAGATTTGCCTTGTCTATCCATGGCAAATCACCATCCGCTTACAGAGAGCTTCAAGATAGTGGTGCTCTGATGCTCCCTAGTGAACGAGTGTTGAGGGATTATAAGAACTACTTTAAACCTAAAGCTGGGATCAACAAGGAAAATGTGGAATGCCTGAGAGAGAAAATTAAATCCTTTACTGAAGTCCAGCGGTATGTAGCTATTGTGATTGACGAGATGAAGATACAGTCTAATCTTGTCTTTGACAAACACTCTGGCGACCTAATTGGTTTTATTGACTTGGGTGATCCAATGGTCAATTTTGCTTATGTGGAAGAGGAAACTTTTGCATCCCATGCTCTTGCATTTCTCGTTAGGGGACTGTGCACTGACCTCAAACACATCATCGCATACTTTTTCACCAAAGATCTGACATCCTTCCAGCTAATGCCACTGTTCTGGAGAGCTGTGTCTATCCTCGAGTTGTCACTGCAGTTGTATGTGTGTGCAGCTGTGAACGATGGTGCATCTGCCAACAGAAAGTTTTTCCGCCTGCATTCACAACTGGCACAAGATTTGAAGTGTGATGTTGTATACAAAACACGAAATGTGTTTGCAATGTCACGCTTCATCTATTTCTTTGCAGACTCGCCTCACCTCATCAAGACAGCTCAGAACTGTTTGTAAAACTCCGGTTCTGGTTCCTGCAGCCGATATATGTGGAACAATGGACAATTCCTGTTGTTTCGTCATATTGCTGACCTCTTTTATAGTGACCAGGAGTTTGCACTTCACACACTTCCCAAGCTAACAATGGATCACATCGTGTTAACCCCATATAGTAAGATGAAAGTGAAACTGGCAACGCAGGTACTTAGCAAGTCTGTGATGATTGCTCTTCAGGAGAGTGGGAAAGAAGATGTTCAGGAGACAGCTAGGTTTTGTGGCATGATAAATGATTTCTTTGACTGCACAAATGTTCGGTCATTGACAGAACATATTAGAAAAAGAAATACATTAATCAAGCCATATACCTCAGCTGATGACGAGAGGTTATCTTGGTTGTTGAATGTATTTCTGGAATACCTGAATAGCTGGAAGAACAATATCGCAACACGGCCTGGTACGTTCTCAGCTGATGAGAGAGGCAAGATGTTCTTGTCTCCGCAGACGTATGAAGGATTCAAGATCTCAGTTTATTCGCATGTTGAAGCGATCCAGTTTCTCTTGGAGAAAGGATTCCAGTATGTCTTGACTGAGCAATTCATGCAAGATGTACTGGAAGACTACTTTGTGCACCAACGAAGCAAAGGAGCAAGATCAGACAATCCGACAGCCCAACAATTTGGATACAATGACCTAACTATTGCATCACAGCGAGACATTGCCCCAATTATACGAGGGAATGTTGGGGGAAGGTACGAGAAGACAAAGTGGTACAAGGTCAGTGAATAACCAGTACACAAAAACGTAAGAAGCCATCGAAGGAATAAATAATATTTTGTAATAAAGACACAGCTGTGAATTCTCTATTAATAGTTCCCTTCAAAATACCCCCACAATAGGGGAAATGTTGCTTTAAGACAATTGGTACATGTATGAATGACTTTAGCCTCTTCTGCAAGCATCTCGTGGTACTTACTTAGAACAGTGAACTATATACAGTTCTGTTATATAGTTCAGTGACTTAGAAAAACATAATTTATTTGAATAACTAAATTATAGAAGTTCTCGACAATTAAGAGATGTCTGTTGAGGAAGCTAGAATGACTTATTTATCCAAGCTTTTATATCCAATAATCTTCCTGTTTTAAAAATCTGAAGGGATCTTAGGGAGAGAATTCACACAACTAGTCGAGGACCTGTATATGAGTTTGTATGCATTTCATTTAGGACAGATAATCTCAACTGTTTTAGGGCAAGTTGACCATGACGGTCAACATGGTAATGCTGCCCGAACCCCAATCCGGGACGAAACGTCCGAAACTGACCACACCCAAAAACGACGCTTTCGCCATACTGCCATCTACCAAACCATAAAAGCTTTGGCTATTCTGAGGTGCTTATATGGTTCAGAGATGGTACTTTTGGGGGTGATCATTGGTAAGTGCGAAATGCCTAGCACTAATATTTCACAAGAAAATGACCATGCAATAATCATAGTTAAACGTCAATTTGTGGCTTGCAACTTCAGATAAACAGCAGTGGACTTACATTACCTTTTTCCCAAAATCTTTTTGATAGAAACATAATTGGTACTTATTTAAATATATTATCACTGGTTTGGTGTAAAATAGTTAATATTTTCTGAACGAAATAATAATTTGAAATGTGCCTACCTCCTGCAAATGGACGTATTTGGCCAAGTTCTCCACTTTACTCCGCTGTTTATCGGCGATCTCGTCGACATCCTACAAAAAATGTAAATCATCTCAGACATAATGGTATCAAGAACATTTTAAACAAGTTTCAACTTGGTTTAAAGTAGATCATACCTGTTTAACCATCGACAAGGTAAATCCACAACTTTGTCCAAATTCGGCGCCATTTTGTCATCCCATGTCGGTTGTCAACAATTCGGCCTTGTTACTCTTCCATCCAAGCCATTTCCATTCCACTAATAATAAATTTAACCCTTTATAACGGTAGGAGACTAAAAAATCTAAACAAAATATAAGAAATGCGCCATTTTATCACCCTGTAAAATCTTGCTCACAAGTCTTTCGGAACATTCCGTACAAATATCGCGTGACAAAGTAACAGGGACGTGACAGGAGGGGGTGAATTATTTCACGAAGGTAGAAGAACGCTGCGTGAAATAGACTAAAAGCTAAATACAATCATACAAACGTTTGTTTTATTTCCTGTAGCGACAAATATATACATCTTATTATTTATTAATATGAAAAAGTCATACAAAATTAAATGTTGATTGTTGGATATTGTGTGGGCTTTCCTTTCATTTTTCAAGTCTCTACCCCCCCTGCCAAGTCCCTTTTGCTAAACCACGCAAGATTTGTACGAAGTGTTTCGAAGGACTCTTAAACAACACTTTACAGGGTGATAAAATGGCGCATTTCTTATATTTTGTTTAGATTTTTTAGTTTCCTACCGTTATAAAGGGTTAAATTTATTATTAGTGGAATGGAAATGGCTTGGATGGAAGAGTAATAAGGCTGAATTGTTGACAACCGACATGGGATGACAAAATGGCGCCGAATTTGGACAAAGTTGTGGATTTACCTTGTCGATGGTTAAACAGGTATGATCCACTTTAAACCAAGTTGAAACTTGTTTAAAATGTTCTTGATACCATTATGTCTGAGATGATTTACAATTTTTGTAGGATGTCGACGAGATCGCTGATAAACAGCAGAGTAAAGTGGAGAACTTGGCCAAATACGTCCATTTGCAGGAGGTAGGCACATTTCAAATTATTATTTCGTTCAGAAAATATTAACTATTTTACACCAAACCAGTGATAATATATTTAAATAAGTACCAATTATGTTTCTATCAAAAAGATTTTGGGAAAAAGGTAATGTAAGTCCACTGCTGTTTATCTGAAGTTGCAAGCCACAAATTGACGTTTAACTATGATTATTGCATGGTCATTTTCTTGTGAAATATTAGTGCTAGGCATTTCACACTTACCAATGATCACCCCCAAAAGTACCATCTCTGAACCATATAAGCACCTCAGAATAGCCAAAGCTTTTATGGTTTGGTAGATAGCAGTATGGCGAAAGCGTCGTTTTTGGGTGTGGTCAGTTTCGGACGTTTCGTCCCGGATTGGGGTTCGGGCAGCGTTACCATGTTGACCGTCATGGTCAACTTGCCCTAAAACAGTTGAGATTATCTGTCCTAAATGAAATGCATACAAACTCATATACAGGTCCTAGACTAAACTGTTCTAGTGTTGTTGTTATTGTTAACATTTAATGCCAACACACAAGTGGATATTAAACAGGCCTTGAATGCCTGTTTGCAAAAGTGGTAATAGCAATGTACCCAGATATCTTACTTTAGAATTTACATTGTCTAACACAAGACAACTTTTTGGTATCTGATAAGGTGTTGCTATTAAATGGGTAGTGTACATTTAGTTCACAATAATAACAGTACCATTATTAGTACTTGCTTGAATCTTAAAAAACCATGGGATATTGTAATGTTTGGTTTTTATGTACTTTTTGCCATTTGAATTTTTGGACTATTGGACTATACTTTTATTGAACTTTATAATGGCAGGCTGAACACTTCACTAGGTAGTTAAATAGTACCTAATAACTAATTGTAAATATGCTGGAAAGAATTGTTTCTATTTCAAAGAACACTTAGGCCTGCTTCATACGCCATAATTTACATGTGCCCAATACCATATAAATAATGAATAAAATAGATGAGGCATTCCAGCCCATCTATTGTTCTTAATGTATTCAACACATGTGAAGTATGGCGTATGAAACAGGCATCATAGGTACGAAATGTGAATACACTTGAAATAACCGTTTGTATATACCGGGATGGCCAATTAGGTCATGCACAAGAGATATATTGAAGGAAGATCCCAAACAATGTATGTGTTTCTATTGTCTAGATGCACCTTACACTAGTTTTTTGTTATCAATCTAATGCCAGACTCCTTGGTTGTGCACCTATCATGTATGTGGGGTATTTGATCATCAAATGCATCCCCACCCTGGGGATTTTGATTAGTATTTTGGCCCAGAGTTGGGGCAATTTGAACCGAATGACTTTTATTAATATATTATGACCAATATTTATTGCCCCCCCCTCTGGGGCTTAACATTGATAGGTGCATTAGGGGGCCAGGAATGTCTAAAATGCCTTAAAATAGTTACTTGTTTGGTTTGAAATCTATACCAAGTTGGTATAAATTTAACAAAAATATTAACTTGGATACTAATTTTGGGAAATAGCTTTCATAATGTCAAAAGTCAAAATTTTGAAATTGTGAATTTTGAAATTTATACTGTGTCATTTTCAACACTACTCACTAGGGTTCTGTTATTAAACATGAATATATTTACAAATTTCCATAAAGTACTTTTCAAAAGGTCTCACTTTCTATTCATTTCTGTTCTGCTGTTTTGCGTCTATATTATGATACTTGATTCTGGCATAGAATTATGAATTAAAATGATATAAAGTTCAGTCATATTTTCCAGACACAATTTTATGGGTTGAATTATATAAAGTACTATAGACTTGGACATTCACAGTAGCTTGACATTTGGCAATGTTAAATTATCCAATTTATTTATTGGAATGTTTCTCCAGAAACGAAATGTACTTTGTATTAAGGTCTATAAATCATGACGCAATTGTATCTTGAAAAAGCATAGAAATACTTCGTTCGGTTTTAACTGTGATTTAATATTTTTAAGTCTTTTATTGTTTTAATAGTACCATTCTTCGAATACAAACGTTGTTGCACAAATAGCACGGGAAAGAATTTCAGCCGTTGATTTCGTTCAGGACTTCAGGCAATCTGAAAAGTCAGTACTTGCTTCACAAGGTTCTGCTTCGGGATTAATGGCAACATAAACCTTGATGATATATAAATCTTCATCTATAGATTTACTATATTTCGCTCGCTCTTCATCCCCAAACGGTACTGACATTTGTGACTGTTGAAAACTCTCCTTGCTTTAGTATTTACGCCTCACAAAGGTCTATATGCCTTCAGAAATCTCTCTTCTTTCGATATCACTTGCCATCGTTGAAACTGAGTTATGGTCTGAGAATCCGAGTGGAGGAACAACTTCAGGAACGTTGTAAAATTTCGAAATGTTCGTTAAGATTTTATCAAGAATGTTTGATCCTCTAGTAGCATTTTTCACGATCTGTTTTAAGGAAAACGAATTGCACAGTTGGCGGTGTTTGAATTGGTTGAAGTCGCCGGTTAGGATGATGGCAGCTCCTGGGTTAGCTGTTAGAGCGTGGTCAAGGGACTCGGTAAGATAAGCCAACATGGCCCTATTATCACTATTTGGCGGATGATAAATGGCTCCCAATACGATTGAATTAATGCCACGTGGTAGGCGTCTTGGTTTGATTAATAGCCACAAAGCTTCAAATTCAGGGTTCGAGAGATCCTTCAAATGGACTACAGGTAGACAGTTTTTCACGTAAGCGCACACGCCCCCACCTCTTCTACCATCTTCTTGATCGGGCCTAAATAGAGTGAACCCACTTAAGTTTATCACTGCGCTATCAACGTTGGAAGTGAGCCACGTTTCGGTGATAACTACAATGTCTGCAAGGAGATTAGAGACGCTACCAGAAAGTTCATCAATCTTATTTACAAATGCAAGAAGAAAGGACATTTCGCAGTAGTCTGTCCAGGGCGCGAAATAACGGCCGGTCAACGGACAATGTCCGGCCAAAACGGCCATTTGTCTGGCGATTTCGGCCGAAATCGGCAATAAAACTTTCAGTCCAAACTAATGCTCTGACCAGTGAGGTTAAGAATATTCCCTGTCTTCTTGGCCTCATCATTCTTAACAGAATTTCCACTTTCACAGCTCAATACCACTTAGGAAACGTCGAACAGACAAACACTGTATCCTCGTTGACCCGCCATTTTGAAAGTTTTAGTTGGAGTACTTCATGTTATCTGAACGTTTTGGATACTTTACCAGAAAGACCGCTGGACATTCTGTATTGCATATTGTGCATTTTCGCCAAGCGTGGTTTTAAACGAAAAAATGTTTATATTTGTTTTTATACAGTATACTTATGGAATGTATTAAATGTCGTCGAAAAAACATTAAATATTGCTGCATAGGGTGCAAAATTCCAATTTGCAATGTGTGTTCAGTGGCTTGCTCTCGGAAAATGCCTGGTTATTGCGAGCAGAGCTATTTCGTTGGAAAATGTGATGAATGTCAGACAAGCAACGCGAACAGCAAAAAACGACCGTTTTCTGAACCTTGGGTCTTAACTCAATTCGATCCGCCAATATTAATTTCCGACGTATATGACGGGAAGATTAAATATTAAAGAACTTCGCGAGTATTTGCAGTAGACATACGAAAATACCACCAAAAAATTCCGCTTGATCGATACTATATATTCAGAAATATTCATATAATTTTATTGTTTCTCGCTCAATTTCAAGCGAATTTCTTACCTTGAAATGATCAATGCGGTGAAATTTATGCAAATGACACATTATCAATTTTGCTGTTGCATTTTGAATGTTCCGCCTGATTCAAATGCTCGTCTTTTTGCTTCTTTTCAGCGTATAATAATAACAAATATACCAAAAGAATCGCCATCTTCCATTCTATAGCTCGGAGCAGTCTCGGGAAATTGCAAAATAATCTAAGCCTATTATGGCAATTCTCGTGATCGGAAAGTGTTCGGCCAACTTCGGACGCCAAATTCTTGGTAAAGCATTACAGTTTCCTGGTAAAAGACTGCAGGAATCACTTCCGGAGTGTTTGTTTACCCTAGATACGGATTTTGATTGGCTTAGGCAGAAAAACAAATCTTTTAGAGCAATTTTCCTGATTATCGCGCACGGGAACGCACGAGCGTTGAAATGTATTGTGTTGTAGTTTTGTTTGAATCGCATTCTGAAGACGTTTTTGGCTTTATTTTGCAAACTGATAGTGCTAGTAATGATGGAATGTCTTCGTATGAAGACAAGTATCTCAACCTGGCATTGGGAGTCGTGTCTGGAGTTTCAAGGCAAGTATTTGTATCATTTCTAGACAATTTCTATTTCAATGTTTTGCCGTTGCCATGGCGTTGTAAATTTATTTGTATTTAGTATAGCTTCACTAGTACGACCAAGTATGTCCTCATATCGCTTTTTTGTGTTGAAATAATCGTTTCATACTGAAATTGACAAATATAAATGGTATTTATTTATATTGTTGACGAAAATTTATGGTGTTTTAGGCATAAAAATCTCTGATTCCTAGGCGAAGTAAAATGAGCCTTGAGCACATGTTTGGTTGTTTGTTACATACATAATAGCCAAGTATTCATACTTATATCTTACTAGTTGGCTCTTATTATAATTTTAAGTGGCACCATGTCTATAAAAGTTTTTATTTGCACTGATGAATATATTGATCCTGTTCCTATCTGCTGTTCCTGTTTCATAGCCTCAGGGAAGTAGAGTTCTGATGAGTCACGAGAACCCCACTCACCAACCCAGAGGGAAGGTAGGGGGATGAGTAGAGGTAGAGGGAAGCCCAGCCATTAGGACCTAAGGTTTCGAAAGCTCCCTGTCTAGCATCCCCACTAGGCCCCATAGTACATGACGGATATGATGATCCTGACGCCAGGAATGTTCTCCCAGATTTTGCTCCTCACTGACATGTCCGGGATCCATTTCGATCAACTGTGAGCTTGAGTTCATTCGGCTCAATGAACTGTGAGCTTGAGTTCATTCGACTCTTTTTTACTAAGGGAATGCTTCAGGAGGTAGTTTCCTGGCCATACCAATACATATGCCCACATACAAATAACTCAAAAGTTATCCCCATATACTAATAAAAAAGGGTCTTGCAGTCCACCAGCCTTGAGAGGTTGATTGCCTTTTAGTATAATATGCAGGTTTGCTAAAGGTCGACAGTGAGATTGAAAATTATTGGAGTGTAAAAACCTTATATCAAGGTCTGTGGGCAATAGACATAATTTCTCGGGTTAGGTACAAAGCGCTTATGGCGTTTGTGAATATGGTAGATCCTGTACTAAAGACTACAGCAATAAACTAAACTAAAGACTACAGCAATAAATCCATCTGAAGGTCAGAATGTCAAATCGCATAGGAAAAGTATTTTACCCAACTCGCGATCTTTACGGCAAAATTCATCCTGGATTAACTCCTTACCCTTGATTGATACGTCTTGTACGTGTACTTCCAGCCGCACACACACTCGTAGTCGCTCCAATAGAACTTATTCTAGTAAAACTACTAGCTGCAAGAAACCTAATCAGTATCAAGCTACACGACAACAACCATCACAAAACCGTACTCGGGGTTTTCAACTACATTTCCCCAAGCACAATCGTCTCAAACATTCAGTAAATCAGAATTTTCGTCGTTCCCGAATGAAAGAATGGTCAGTCTATCTCGAGTTTGTGCGTCAAGTAACGAAGAACAAATAACCTCTCGAAGTCACTTATTCCACGCGGAAATTGTCCGTGATAATGGTGATCCTGTACAAATTAGCGATAATGACGATAATGACCTAAACTTTTACCCAACTGAGATTATTGACTATACCAATGTGACCCCTCGTTTTTGGAATAGCGAAACCTCTTTCCTATACATCCCGGATGGAATAAGTCCACAGTCCTCTTTAACCTTACATAAAATATCGACACCAAATGAAACCAAAAATAGAACGAACATCTCTGTCCATATTACAGATCGTTCTAGAACGTTTAAACAGCACAAGAAGCGCAAGAATTGCTATTTTCCCTCCTCCAACCTAATCCATATTACAACTTTAAACCATGCTTATAAGGTTAACAAAGAAATGATACTCCCATGTTTCTTTTTACTTAATTCCCGCTCACTCCTTCCAAAGCTGGACGAATTGACAGCATTACTAAGTTTCAAGCCCATTGACATTATCGCAATAACTGAATCATGGTTACACGAACACATAGACAGCAGCGTATTGTCAATTAACGATTACAATTTATTCCGTAAAGATCGCGCAATTGGACGAGGTGGCGGAGTTTGTGCTTATATTAAAAAAGACATCCCCTGTATACGACGGGTAGACCTAGAAAGTGAGAATTTAGAATGCTTATGGCTGAGCATTCGACCGAACCGCCTCCCTAGACCTCTATCCGGTATCGTTATCTGTGTCGTGTATCACCCACCTGGTCTGACAATATCGGAACACAGTGATCTTAATGAACATTTAATTAACACTATTGACCTACTTCGAAATAACCACCCTGACCTTGGTCTAGTAATTATGGGTGATTTTAATGATCTTGAAACTCGCAGTTTGACCACCAGTCAAAATCTTAAACAAGTTGTTGACCAACCCACTAGAGAATCAGCAATACTCGATCTTATTCTTACAAATCTATATAATTTATATGACCGCCCTAATGTCCTTGCTCCATTAGGATCCAGTGACCATAATATTGTACACTGGCTACCTTCAGTCGATAGCATTCCCAGCCACAACATCCAAGCAAAACCTGTTAAATCCTTAGTACGGCGCTATCCCAGATCAGGATTAGATGCTTTCGGAAGATGGGTTACCACACATAATTGGTTTTGTGACCTTGAACCCAACCCTACTGTTGATAGCTTGGCAATCTCGTTTACAAACCAGTTAACAGAAAGTATTGACCGAATCTTCCCACAACAGACGTCAACACGTCATCACACCGATAAACCATGGATAACACCTGCAATAAAACAGCTTATCAAATATCGACAAAAGGCGCTTCATGGTCATAATACAATCTTGTGGAAATCGTTGAAATATAAGGTCCAACATGAAATCAATGCGAGGAAAATATCGTACTACAAAACAAAGGTACAACATTTAAAGAAGGATGACTGCCGTATGTGGGGGAAAATCGTAAATAAAATGGCAGGAAAATCTGGAAAGAACTCCTTCTCGCTTGAACATGATGGAAGAACTCTGGATCAATCAGAATTAGTTAGAGCTTTGAATGTGTTCTATGCATCGGTGAATAGTGACATTCCACCACTTAATTTAGCGACACTCCCGGCATTTCTTCCGGCCAAAGAACCTGCCCCAACAGTTCAACCGCATGAAGTATGTAAAAAGCTCTTAGAAATTAAACCTTTTAAAGCTCACGGCCCAGATAACGTCCCCTGTCGTATCCTGAAAGAGTATGCCCATGAATTAGCTGAACCTGTTGCAACTATTTTCAACGAATCACTTTCATCTGGAATCGTGCCTGCAATATGGAAAGACTCAGACATCATACCAGTTCCAAAATCACAACCTCCTACCTGTGAAGGTGACACCAGACCCATCTCACTGACACCCTGCCTGGCTAAGGTTCTTGAAGATTTCGTGGTCGGGCGGATGATAACCGATATTAAAGACAAGATCGACCCCAAGCAGTTTGGATGCTTGAAAGGAACATCCACAACCTATTGTCTTTTAGACATGATCCACACTTGGTTGTGCAACTTAGAGTGTCCTGAAAAACATCTTAGACTTTGTTTCCCTGACTTCGAAAAGGCGTTTGACCGTATAGGACATAATTTACTAATATTAAAGCTGTTGGACCTAGGTGTTAGATCGTCCCTGTTGCCTTGGATTATCAACTTCCTAACTAACCGCCGTCATCGGGTCAAACTTGGAGGGAAAACGTCAGACTGGTTGCTAATGAATGCGGGTGTCCCCCAGGGAACTAAACTCGGTCCAATTCTGTTTTTGGCGATGATAAATGATCTCGATGTGAAACCACACGCAACGGATATTTGGAAATTTGTGGATGACATATCAACATCTGAAAATATCACAAAGGGCAGCAACTCAAAGTTTCAGTTCTGTATTGATACTATAAATTCTTGGGCTTCGTGCAACCTTATGAAACTTAACTCCAAAAAGTGCAAAGAACTACGCGTTTGCTTTCTGAGGGAATCACCTGATCTATCACCATTGTTGATCGACGTGGAAAAATTTGGGTATCATATGGAACACAAACAACAAGTTTGACTCAACAATTGATATCGTGCTGAAGAAAGGCTATGCAGTAATTGATATGATGGTAACTAAGGGGTGTCAGCATGGTGGCCTGAACCCCAAGGTAGCAACTAAGCTGTGGAGAAGTATTGCCCTTCCGTATCTGCTGTACGGTTGTGAATTGTGGTACTTAACTATGAAACAGTTCTCTAAACTTGAGAAAATCCAAAATATATTTTGCCGGATAGCACAATCGCTACTTCCAGGCATTTCAGGATCAGCAGCAAGAGGCCTAATGGGTCTTGGCAGAATAGAAACGGACATCAGTAGGAGAAAGTTGTACTTTTTGGGTCGTATCATCAACTCCAGCTCAACACAAGACTTCAGGAAATTATTTGTACGTCGGTTAATAAAATGGAGATGTGACGCTGTAGATGGATTTATTCTCGATCTTATTAGAATTTTGGAAAAGTATGGCCTTATGATGTTCGTGACGGACTTTATAACATCAGAGAGTTTTCCGACAAAAAAGCAATGGAAGAGGATTGTAAATGAAGCTGTGCAAAGAAAAGAAGAGTTGGCTTGGTCTGAAAAACTAAATTAAAAACCTGTTTTAAAGCTGTATATGCAAGCACATCAACATTTAAACATTAGTTTTTGGTATGAAATCTGGGATTTTGCTCCAATGAATTCAAATATCGTAGTCGATGTGATTTGTCTGCTTTGTGGCTCTCTTAAAATCGATGGTATCAGGATTGAGAACTATAACTGTTTGCATTCGTTTTATTGTTCCTTCTGTCAAAGGTGTGTGATCAATCCTGTACATCATGCTCTTCTATATTGTATGAACACTACAAACCAGAGAGAGTATTGGTGGACATGGACCACAGATAACTTATCTGGAGATATAATGGTGCTTCTTAATTTCTTGGACGATGACCAATTTGTTCAGTTAATTACTGGTGGTAAGCCGACGAGTTTAGCTACAATCATGGACTGTCTGAACACTGACTTTTGGTTACGATGTGCTGAGTACATTTCTTTTTGCATGCAAAATTCACTCTTCGAACCCTTTGGGTGAGAGGTTTTCATTGACTGTAGTCGTCATTGTGTAACTGATATGTAACTTAGCTTAAAGACAACTTTCTTATATTTTATCTATATATAATTAATTAATTAATTAATATTTAAATATTTTGTAACTCTTCAGTAATGGAGGCAATAAAAGATTTCACTGACCGACCGACCGACCAACCGAAAGAAAATAGACTTGACACAGTCAATTCCAAAAATTAAAATCTATAGTGGAAATCATGAAAATAGCCCTTCAGTTTGGAGATGCGAAACATGCTTCCAACTGCTTTCAAGTAGGTTAACAGGAGTCAATGCCACAGCAGATCCACAAAAAATAGAACATGGATAGGAACATATGCAGGGTCATTGTCATCTGGACTTCTTTTAACCCCACAGAAAACAGAGAGTATAATTAATGGAGGCAATAATTACTGGTATGGAATAAAGAGTGCAGTCAAACAACATACTTTGTGTGATGGACAACATTCTCAACTTCACTTCGAGGCACTCCAGTATGCAGGACTGGAAGTAACCGAAAACCTGATACGAATAGCATTGTCTGTGGTAAAGTCGAAATCAGAGCTATTTTGAACACCAAATAGCAGCACATATTGCTACAGGGAGTGATTTGGGTGATCCTGGTCATAGTAGAAACCATTTCAATGAAATTCTGTTGACAATAAATGTGTGGCTTGACAAACAAACAGCCAAGTAAATTGCAAAACCCTTGCCTTCAACCAGTTTCCAGCCTCATTGCTATGCTTCCTGTGATAAAAGCACTCCTCATCGAATTTCCAACCATGCCATTATGATATGCCCAGTTGTTAGTGGAAAGTGTATTGCAATTCCAGTAAATTCACCTGAGGTTTATCCAATAGATTTGTTGAATAAAGACTGTGTTGTTTCTGGGGGTTGTGCAGACCAGCTTGCAAAACAAGTTGTCAAATACATTAAAGGGTGAAGAAGAAAGCCTAGGGTGAAGAAGAAAGCATTGATGTTTTATATTAGCCGGAATATTTAAATTATCTTGTGTAATACTTGTTTGAAACTATACTGTAGTTTATTTGAAAATTAAACTACACCAGGTGGCACAAAAAAAGTTAACCTGTTTGATTAAGCATAACTTCAAAACTAAAAGGTCTATTACACTGAAAAAATGCTGTTAGCTTTCATTGTCTAACTTAAAATTTGATATGCAGCATATGTTTTTTCATGCAGTATTCACCAAGTTTCAATTTGAATATGCATTTTTGAAAAGTGCACAAAGTGCACCTATTAAATATGAAAAAAATAATAACATTTATATGTAATAAAGCACACAACAACCAAAGTACTATGCATTCGTTTTCTACAGTTGAACGTCTATGGCTATTCATCTTGAAAAGCATGTCCTCCAGCATTGAAGCAACCTGTTGCTCGTGTGACCATGCAATAGAATGAACGTTGAATTATTTGCTGGTCGATGTTGCAGCATTCGGTAACAATTGCTTCATGAAGCTGTCTCAAATTGTTTCAAATCAAATCATATTTATTTCCGTAGGTTACTCATCATGCAGTTTTGGTAGGTTACTCATCATGCAGGTTTGGTTACTCATCATGCAGCACACATTCCAAATATCCCCAAAGGAAAAAATCAAACGCTGTGAGATCAGGATCAATCACCATGTTTACTGATCACTTGGCCAGGAAATTGACCACAAAGATATACTGCATCGTCGCGTTGCTGGTGTGCAAAGGGGCTCCATCTTGCTGCCAGAACATGTCATTTCTATCGATGTTGTTAATGGGAAAATCTCTCTGTACGACGTTGTAACGTATGATCCGCAGATACTCTCTGGTGTCAAGGTTTCCTTGAACAAAGTGGGGATCCAAAACAATTCCTGTCCTGGTCAAACCAACCCAAACCATTACTTGATCTGCTCCTTTAAAGAATTCAACATAATGATCGGCTGGATGCATTTAGCTGAAAATTGCTTTGTCTGATACTATTAATTAACTGATCCAGGAAACCAGGGTTTTGCTCATCAGTATTTACAAATTGATCACAGAATGCCAAACGCTGGGCCGGATCTCCATCCCTTAACTTCTGCCTCCAAATTAATACATACACGGGAGGAAAATGAGATCCAATCGAATGATTCACTGCATGTTTTCAGTGTAATAGACCGTTTAGTTTTGAAGTCATGCTTAATCAAACAGGTGAACTTTTTTTTGCGCCACCCGATATATGTTTTGATTGACACAGTTCTGCTGCTTTTGATGTTTTTCGATTTACTACGTTTTGGGTTTGATCAATAGGTCAATTTCAGTGTTTCTGACTGGGAGCTAGCACTAATCTGAGCCAACGTGTAGTGGCAGCAGTGCTGGAAATAGCCAATAGGCAATACGTCATTTGGCCTGGAAGCCTTGCTCTCATGAATCATGAGCCAATCGCCTTGCATAATTTATTAATGAGAGCGGGGCTCCAGGACCAAAAAGTATGTTTGATGCATCAAAATGATGTCATTGACTCACCATAGAGATTTTTGCACCTTTGGCACATGGAACTTGACTTAGATAGTCTTGGCAGTCTAATTTTAAAGCTGAATTTCTGGTGTGAATCTTTGGCGGCGAGAAAAGGTGGAATGTAGTCAGGCCCTTGTGCAATCAGTTTAGGTACCCGGACACTTTGCCAAAAGTAATTTTGCCGACAGTCATTTTGCCGAACAGACGTCTTGCTGAACGGATAGTTTGCCAAAAGGACAACTTGCTGAAAATAAATGTTATTTTGTCAAAATGTTTGGGACTGTGACTCATTTCTCAACTGTGTAATTCTCAACCATTGTGTAAAATAACCATTATATGGTCATTAGCAGTGCATAATGGTCATTAATATTAGCAGTGCATAATAATGGTTATTAGCAGTGCATAACCATATTGACTATTGGTAGCTTGTTTGTGCAGCGGATGACTCATTTGTTAGGAACATGTTTTGACGTCAGATCGTAAACAAACCGAAGTGTATATAAAGACGACATAAGCGAATTTCACTTCGAACAAGAATCATGGAACACATTCACAGTTTCCGGGGAAATCACATTCATGAATGATATTGAATGATGTTATTCTTTATATCGCAAATTTTCGGTAAACTTGTCAAAAACTTGAAAGAATATAAAACGAAACCATACTTCACTATCAAAGTTTCTGTCATCAAAATCGACAATTAATGACTTTAATCACAGAAACTTTGACCGTGCCGTGAGCGAACCTTTAAAGTTCAGAAGATGTATCTATTTTCGGCAAAATGTCCGTTCGGCAAACTGTCCGTTCGGCAAAATGTCTTTCGGCAAAATATCCGGCCACCATCAGTTTAAGTTTTTGAAAGAAAACCTTAATCAAATCATATGTACAATGCATTTATGTATAATTATATTACTGCATAAGCATGAACAGTATACTCACTGTAAAGTAACAAAGCTTTCCTGTCGTACTGTAGCTAAACAGCCATTAATTACTGTATATAGGATTTGATATTGAAGACCCAGTCACCTTCATGCATGGCTAAACATTCTTATTAGCTCACTTAACCAACCACATTCACTCTCTGACCTTTTAAAACAGTAGAGATTGACACACCGGCTGGAAAGTGTAATTTAAAAATGAAAATTAAAACCCAGCAAACGACTTTCAGACAAGACATAACAAAAATATAAAATTTACTGGCTAACATTTCGTTGTATTGTTCACAACATCTTCCAAGCAATTAAACTTATTTACAAGCGTGTATTATATATATACAAATAGTTTTAAATGGTTACAATATTCAAATAAGTGAATAAGAGGAAGGGATAAAAAACAACCTATCATTAAAAATATTAGTAAATTAAAGATATAATGGTTAGTAATTAGAGACCTAGGAAAGCATTAGAATAGTTCCAGATGGTTACAATATTCAAATAAGCGAATAAGAGGAAGGGATGAAAAACAACCTATCATTAAAAATATTAGTAATTTAAAGATATAGTGGTTAGTAATTAGAGACCTAGCAAGCATTAGAATAGGTCCATAAATTTTATATTTTTATTATGTCTTGTCTAAAAGTCCTCTGTCCTTGGTTAATTAAATTTGATGGACAACTGTCACCAAAGTTGAAATGGTCTGGCAGTAACTTATCACCAACAGAAGCATGGTAAACCATAAAAGCAGTAACCGATTGCACCATAGCAAGGTTTCCTAAACCACAGGTAATAGATTAGACAGTCAAGTTCAAGAATAAAGTGGGGGGCATTGTCAGACAATGGGTTAACAGGAAAACTTCACAGATAGAGGAGAATGTTAGCCCATTAAGCTGGCAGACTCTGACCCCTTGACAAGTAGAATCGTGTGGTGTTAGACAAAGTAAAAGAATAAAGTTGGACGCATTGGGGCATATTGTTAGTCATACAATGAGTTAAATACTATAAATAGTGTACCTGATGGTTTGACATTGTCATAGTAATGGGAATCCCATCTCGACATTTTTACTTTGGTTTTCGTTTTGATTCGTTAAACCATTTTTAGTGTGAAGTTTCTTCGAAACTTCACAGTATTGTGATGACTGGGGGAAAATTCAAACTTATCAGTCATTCAGTCATACAGTAAACTTTCCGGGGGGTGTATACGATTTATGTTTGTGTAGTGATTTATTGTGCTTTGTCAGTACTTTGAAGGTTATTTAAGCAATTAACTTATTTACATATTCTGTTATCCTTTTGCCAAGTTCACAAAAATTTCGAGGAATCGCTTTTGTTATTGTAATTTTTTGTAAATTTTAGAACATTCGCTCCTCATGTTGTGTAAAGGATCTTTACCCCGGAACACCCGATTTTTCTTTAGTTGCGCAAATGCTATCAAGCCTTAGATCACGATGGCGTGACGATATGCTAGGAAGGAGTGACAGTGTTGTTTTCAGATGTATAAACACTTCAGACGTGAATATCGAGTAAATTTTTGAAAATCTACGCAATATATAAATTGTTCTTATGCATTACGGGCGTTCAATTAAGTGTCGATAATATTTAGACTGTATATTCATTATACAGAGCTAGGAAGGAGCTAGACCGCCTAGACAGTGCAGTCAACACTCAAGTGTATAAACATTTCAGACGTATTAAATATTGAATCGAAAATCTTTGAGATTCTAGGCATTCAATTGAGTGCTGATATTATTTTCACGGTATACTCATACGGAGGTACAGTACGTACGAAGAAGCGAGACAGTGTTGTTTTCAAGTATATAAACATTTCAGGCATGAATATTGAGAAAATCTTTGAGATTCTACGCAATAATATAATATATAAATTGATGTTATGATTACCGGCATTCAATTAAGTGCCCATCGATATTATTTAGACCGTGTATTCATTATACATTGTCATTGACTGTATAAGGTGCTACATCACAGAACTCAGTACAAAGAGCGAAAAATTGCATCAGATCAATAAAGCGTAAACAACTATTAAACAGAAGCGGGTGTTTGTACAGGCGTTTACGAAGAAAATATTGCGAGACGAAAGAAATCAGTTGAGTCAGAGCTCCTTATTTAAATAAGAAAGACAAGGAGATAGCCAATGTGTTATCGCCAACGTGTTATCGCCAATCGCTTGGCTTGCCAACAAGATTTATGCAATGGAAGAAAAAAGCAAGGAGGTACATGTAGCCAACATGTACTGTCACGGACCTTGTTTACTGTCTAGCACAACGCCGTTGTCAACGGTGCAAACTCGTGTTCAGTGCAACGATAACTCTACCAGATCTTACCAGAATCAATCTGTAGTATTCTGTACACAGAACTGTATCAAAAGCTTGTCAAAACT
>CACRXK020007568.1:0-22542 GCA_902702795.2 Paramuricea clavata
AAAGCGGAAAGGAACTATAGTACTACTAGGAAAGAACTATTGGCCCTTGTATGGTCGATGGAACATTTCGCATCCTATTTAATAGGAAAACCATTCAGAGCACGTTCTGATCATAATGCACTGAGGTGGATAAGAAATTTTAAGCAACCTAAAGGACAAGTAGCACGATGGATTGAAAGATTGTCCGTTTTTGACTTTGAAATTGAACATAGACCTGGACGTAGTCATGGTAATGCTGATGGTGTATCACGTATACCTCAGGATACTCGTGAGGTACAGAGTGGCCACGTATGTAACGCATCGAATGGTAATGACGAAACGAGCCCGTGGTGTCTGCGCTGGACAGCGAAGGAACTGAGTTTGCATCAACACGAAGATCCAGAGATTTGTCGCGCGATCGGATGGGTGAAAGACGGTAAGCGACCACCGAAGGAGGATATAACACGTATGGGTCCTCTAATGGGCAAACTTTGGAGCAAATTCGATCAATTGACGCTTGTTGATGGACTTTTGTATCGTATTTTCGAGAACGATAATGGTAATGACCGACATCTTCAAATTTGTTTACCACGAAAATTAATAAAAGAAGTTTTGGAGTTGACTCATGATATTCCCAGCGCGGGTCACCTCGGTTCTCAGAGGTTAAAAGAAGTGATAAAGAGAAGATTTTATTGGAGCGACTGGCAGTCAGATGTCGAGATGCATTGCAAGAATTGTCAGATATGCGCAGAACGAAATGGACCGTCGAGAAAACGACGCGGAATGATGGTATTGGATCAACCGGGATACCCAATGGAACGTGTTGCTATGGACATCATTGGACCACTACCTAAAACCCCTGATGGTAATCGATATATATTGGTGGTCGTGGACTATTTCACGAAATGGCCGGAGGCGTACGCGATTCCAAATCAAGAAGCACGTATCATTGCACAAAAATTGGTGGATGAGTGGATTTGTAGATATGGAGTCATGCAGCGACTGCATACGGACCAGGGGAGAAATTTCGAAAGCGCGGTCTTCAAAGAGATAATCGATATTCTTGGGATAAAGAAAACCCGAACAACACCATACCACCCTCAAAGTGATGGCCTTGTTGAACGAATGAACCGGACTCTGAAAGATATTCTTTCAAAGTTGGTCAATGAACGTCAAGATGATTGGGACAGATGTTTACCTCAAGCATTGTTGGCGTACCGGTCCACCGTGCAAACCTCAACAGGGTTCTCTCCACATTTCTTGATGTTTGGAAGAGAAACAAGAATCCCAGTTGACCTAATGACACCTGAGCCCCCTCAAGCAGAAGTACCACCGACTACATCAGAGTATGCGGAAAAATTGAGGAAACGTTTTGAAAGAACATACGAGTTGACCAGAGTAAATACAAAGAAATCTAGCGAGCGATATAAAGACTACTATGACGCGAAGGCGAAAGATACGACGTACAACGTCGGGGAGAAAGTATGGTTGTATGTACCATTTGTCAAAAAGGGAAAGAATTTGAAGCTATCACGGCCGTGGCGGGGACCATATACGATTGTGAAGAAAATTTCAGATGTGGTGTATCGAATCGAGAAAAATGCCAACAAAAGGAATAGGTTAGTAGTCCATTACAATCGTCTTAAACCGTGTTTTGAACGACCGTTGAAAAGTCTACCTAATCGACCACCAAACGAGACGAAACTGCAATCGAAAGAAACCACCGAAACGAGAAAAGAAAACGTGGAGAATTGTAGTGGTCAAACCCCGCAAACGGAACCCCCAACCAACGGAGGAAATGATGAGGATGAGTGGACAGTGAGGTATTTTAGAAGAAATTTGAGACAAAGTAGACCAAGTCGGGCAATTAACGGGGAGGAACACGGACAAAATTTACCTGATGAGGTCCAAGAAGACGTACAACATTTACCTGACGAATTACAACAGGATGGGCCATTGAGTTCAATGGAACAGGATAATCAGAGAGACGGTAGCGACGAGACATTGCGAGAACCAGTAGAAGGAAACGAGGGACAGTCACAAGCCCCACCGGAAAGACCAGCGCGAACGAGAAAAAAACCAGCGTGGTTACGGGACTATGAATAGCTTTAGCTATACATATATGTCGGACTGTACTGCATTTTTGCAGCTTAGTTATCTATTAAATTGTACTGCATTTTTGCAGCTTTGTTATCTATTAAATTTAGAGGGGAATAGTGTAGAGAATATAGAGACCGACGTTATAGAGACTGACGTTAGCAAATATAGGTGGCGTGGACGAGCGTTGATCGATAGTTTTAAATCCGGACACTACAGGAAAGTTGTAAGACTGTTAATATTAATATATCTTAAGAAATAAATTATTACAGTTTAAAAATAGCTATTTAATACCTATTTGGAACAAAGTTCGCCACAACTTTCTATGAATAGGAATTAAATAGCTATTTAAGATCTATTTATTTTCCTATTTAATAACTATTTTAACAATACTCAATAATATCTCCAAAAATAAAAGCAAACATAGTTTAAAAATAGCTATTTTATAGCTATTTTGAACAAAGTTCGCCACAATTTTCTATGAATAGGAATCAAATAGCTATTTAAGACCTATTTATTTTGCTATTTAATAACTATGTTAAGAATGGCTCCAAAGAAGATATGCAAAAATAGTTTAAAAATAGCTATTTAAACTATTCTAACTGACTCGTTTGTCATCAATAGGAATTAAAAAGCTATTTAAAAGCTATTTTATAGTGAGATTCCGTCAATTACTCTTTCAAATAGGATTTGAATATCTATTTCAAAGCTATTTTTTTGAAAAATATATATAACCTATATTTTAAATAGGGAGTAAATAGTCATATACTATTTTATGAAATTTGATAAATAGTAATAAAATAGACATATTTTTGAAAAAATACGGAAAAAATAGGGCTAAATACAGAAAAGATAGGTATAAAATAGGTTATAAATATGTCGGATTCTACAAGGGTCCACAACAACTTGGGTTAATGATCCTGGACAACTGTTTGCCAACCCAATAAGTATCTTCGTTTCATGTGCAGCTATAGTGGTTGGATGACGACTCGTTGATTTTACCTTTGCGCCAAAGCTGTCTTGTCGCTGAAGAAATCGATCCTGTGACTGGACGAATTGGTATACTCGTTTCCAAGCAGA
Organism: Paramuricea clavata; assembly: GCA_902702795.2. Classification (NCBI taxonomy): domain Eukaryota; kingdom Metazoa; phylum Cnidaria; class Anthozoa; order Malacalcyonacea; family Plexauridae; genus Paramuricea; species Paramuricea clavata. Next base: position 3,157 of record CACRXK020007568.1, read on the forward strand.
TGAAACTTTGGCAGTTTGCAGGAAGTTCTGGCCCGCTATTTGTTGACATGCGTTTCTGCATTGTTTCACTAAGTTAGTTCCGATTATAACTGGTACTCTCTGATTATAGCTGTTATTGGGCACAACTAGTGCAAGGGTTGTTAAAGTACCCCGAATACCGACATCGGTTTCAGGAAAACTGACATGTATGGTAACATATCCACGGAATGGAACCTCTTGTCCACCAGCTCCAACAACACGAACTATGTTCTGGATAGGTTCAATAGGTTGGTTAAATAAATGTCTGTCGTAAAATGACTTCGCAATTGAAGTAACTTGGCTACCTGTGTCTAGCAATGCAAGACAAGCATGTCCATTGATAAACGCAACTGCCTCTGTGGCATCCCCAATAAGTTCTTTTAAAACATATGCCGATTTTTCGAGATGGGGGGCATTTATATTCGCGCTTAGAACCTCTTGGCAGAGGTCCTCGTTCGTTTCCCGTCGACCTTTCGTCGCGTAGTGGGGGGTTTCTGCAGCCAATTTCGTTCGTTTCCCGTCGACCTTTCGTCGCGTAGTGGGGGGTTTCTGCAGCCAATTTGTATGTGACCCGCTTGTCCGCACCGGTAACAGGTCGGTACTTCGGTTGGCCATCCTCTCGATCGTCGGTCGTAATCTCTTTGCTCATTACCCACATTTCTTGCATCAGTTGGTTTTGCCTGATCCTTTAATACTTCTCGGACTTCCTTTGCCATGGCAGTGCAAATCTGAGCTATCCACTCTTTTTTATCCCCGTCATTATGTGGCTGGGGTGGAGACTTCTGGCCAGGCTATTGATAAATGGCTTGATTGGCTCGAGCGAATTTTCGAGACGAATGATTAGAGCCCAGTTCCTTCTCTCCATATCTCGCAGCTGTTATCAATTCTGCAAACGTTTTGCAATTGTCCTTTTTGTGCCGAGCTTTGTCTTTAATCGATTCTTTTATTCCTCCCCAGAATAACATTCGCAGCTGTCGTTCGACCGATTCGTCGTCTGGAAGGATTTCTGTGCCCCGTCTTTTCGCCCAACGCAAACAACTATCTAATCTCGACGCGAATGCTGCAACTTCCTCGTTCTCACCTTGCTTCATTTGATATGCTTCGGCCAATAATTTATCTCCGGTAGCCGCGCCGACATCGCTGTAAAACTGATTTAGTTTTCCCAAGATAGATTCACAGGATGTTTCAGAACCAAACCCAACAATTTTTGCTTTCGCCTCTCCTTGCAATGAACGTCGTATTTGCTCCAAAATAACTTCGTCTGGATAGAATGCGCCTTTTATTACAGACTCGACTTCAAATCGCCAAACATTATATGCGACTCCTTTATTTTTATCACCGTCACTAAATCCAAAAAATGGGGAGAACTGAGGCTTCGATACTAAATGTACAGACGAAGATGTCTCACCGGTCGCTTTCTCACTCGAAGACGCAATGTTTGTAGAGCTTGTAGACAAACACACTTTTTCATCGATAATATTTACCCCGCACGCATATTTTAAAAACGCTTCGACAGACACAAATTCCGCTTTCATGTATAACACGCTATAGCACACTTGTATCGCGTTGAATATTCTTCAGCCAACTGAGCCACCGTAAGACTTTCAAGTGATTCCTTTCCCTTTTTAATTGTAAGAATTCTACTCTTTTCAATCTCAATTTTTTCCGCCGCCGTAATTTCCATGTTACAAAAATATAATATTGTTTACGTTGTAGTTCTTTGCAAGTCGAATCGCGTCGGGAGGTGCCAAAATGTAGCAGAGTGCCTCACAAAGTGTTTGGCAACTACACAAAATTCAATGAGTCGCACACAGTTTCGTTTTATGTAATCTGTAATTTACAATAGCGAATTTGCTTCGCTATAAAGAACCCTCGTTTAATTTAATAAAATATATACAAACGCCGTCTCGTCAAAACAATAACCAATCTAGTGTATCATATGTCACTTCCTAAATATGTCAAAATAAACGCCTATTACTAATTAACTTATTGGTCAATCCGCTACACGCGCACGACCACAATTCCATGCGCAAAATAAAATTTACTTCAAAACCCCCTCTCTGCATATATTAGGTTGCTGCTACGCTCGCTCGCTTCAGGCTCGCTCGCTCCGCAGCAATAATAAAAACTTAAAGACTAGGGTACCTGCAAGGTAGGGATTGCTGCGGGCATTAAAGGCAAATAGTGATGATAAGCACCTAACAAAAGTACGATCTGTAAGGTTGTATATTAAAGTTGTATAATATTAAAAAGTAGATATGTGGAACTCTAAGAGGTGAAATACTTCAATGAACAAGGTTAATGCTATTTTAACATAACTTGAAACAAAATAAGAAATAATGTGTCCAAGCACAATTGTATGTGAGCACTAAATTGTCCAAGCACTTAACTATTAACTACAATGGTACAAGAATCTTATTTGTCAGTTTTTTTTGTCCACCGACACAACGTTTTTCTTGGTGTTGTAGCACATAGTAGCTTCAACGGTTAACAGAAATTCTGTTATAGAATCGATTCAAAGCTTTCCGTGGAACCTCCAGCGACTTGACTTGTGTAAATATGATACAGTTGTTTGAGTTTGTCTTCACACAGAAGCAGAGATATTGTATTTCCCGCCTTCAAGAACATGACGTTTGCGATTAAACGCTGCTGGCATTTGTGGAATAATTGCGCCAAACCACACTCTGCGCATTTAACCAATTGTTTTTCATAATTTCGAATTAGTTTCGTTTGGCACTTTTTGCAGGAAGAAAAGCTCTGAAGATATGAAACTCCTTCTGCAGGGCATTCGACTTTTTCTGTGTTCGGCAAGCCTTCAGCATCACCTTCCTCTCTTGTGATGAGGAAATCCGAATTATCGATCCTTGATATTTTATTAAGGGTGAGATACTTCACCTTCTTGTATTCGCGAACAACAATTTTGGAGATTTTGAAAATGGACAATGATTTTACCCGCTGGATATCGTTCTCCCACAACACAAGTCGAATTGTGCCCGAGTTGTCTGTAAACAAAGCTTCCTGTTTACGAAGTGTCTTACCTTTGGACAAGACCGTTTCCTCGCTACCTCTGAACGTTATGCGGCCACAAACATTCACAACAGCGTTGGTATCTCCTTCCATAACTTCCGAGACAGTGGTTATCCCAGGCTTGCATTTATCTTCGGATTCGATCTCCTTGATATCGAACGATACCTCCGCCGGAGTCTAGTGGATCTTCCATTTTGGTCCTCTTATTTATGTGCACCTCGTCCTGATCTGTTCTGTCGTTCCTTTTTAGCTGGAACTTTGAAATTTTTAGCAGCGATGACGACTCATACTTGGCCAAAAAATTTTGGTGCTTTTCTGGAGAGAAACATACTGATCTGTACGTCGTATTTTCCGTTTGCAATGTCATATGGAAACACAAGTTGTCTCTCTGGCTTCTTTTTACTGGGGACAAGTTATGCAGATAAGCAATCAAAGATTTATCTGAAATGAAAAGATCAATTTGAAATTTGAAACATTGGGTTGGTTCTACAACAAGACGACCTTACTTTTTGTTTTTAACTCCCCTGTAATTACATTAACCGAATAATTTATCAATTGCTAAAATATATTGTTATACAGCTATTTCAATTAAGGTTGTCCTTCCAAACGCGTAAATCATAAACTATGAGCGCGCAAGGGATGATGGGTTATTGCTTAATTACGCCTGTAAACTCGGGAAATGGCCTTTGTACGAAGAACCTTTTCTATAGACTACAGTGATAGGAATCATGCATGCTTTAGGTATTGTTGCAAAACCAAAGTTTAAGGTTTAAAGGTCTATACAAGCAATAAGTTGTTATCCTTTGTGCGTTCAGAGTGTTAGGTTCAAGGTTTTGAAAGGACAACCTTAATTGAATTAACTGTATATCAAGTATCAAAGTTCAAGTTTCATGTCTTTGTAATGGACAAGGTCAAGAGTTTCGTTGATCCACTCCAATCTCTGTTCCACAAAACACATTGTTTCCATCGACATCAGTAAATAAGTGATGTAACGGATCATAAAATATTTAAGAGTACCGCAACGCTTCAAAAATCACCTGGCATACACGGTGTTGGAAAACCTTCCTGATTATTTGTCAATCGAGTATCTAGCAATCGCTTACCTAGCTTCTGACAATTTGGCTTTAGAAATTCCACCTTCTATAAGAAGAAAATATGTATCGTTCAATAACATTTTCATATTATATAATGTGAGTAACTTTATAATTGTTAAGACGAATAGTCAAGTGCTGACATACGCAAGCAAAAATATTGTACGTAGTAGAAATTCTTCAGGAATGGTAGTAAATGATATTAATTCTTACCCTTCGACGTGGTGATTTCCATTTTCTGTGAGGCAGTATTGCCAGTAAGCTCGTTGTCATCTTGATGGTAAAGTAAATATCAATGTTACAAAAATAATCTATTATGCTTTCGGAAATCATGTTTTTGAGAAGCTTTCCATTATATTTGTTATAATTCATACTGCAGTTTCTACTTAATATAGTATCGAATTACTTTCAGAAACTTTAACATTAGCTCTAGCACTCTTACCATCTAACAGAAAGTGCATGAAGATAAATTATATATTCCCATATAATGAAGTACTATACAAGCCTGTCATACGTACCACCTATTTCATCCATATTTGTCCAACTAAAAACAAATTGAAACTTTTATATCACAAATCGTACTTTTGAAATCATTTGCTTACATATAAAAACATTGAAAAATAAGAAACACAAACAGAATTACAATTAAGTTTGTGAAGTTGGCAATTGCTTGGAGTCGTTTTTCCTCTTTCAATCTGTATTGTAATGATTCGTTTTTCTTTATTCAAGTCAGTCTATCAAACGTCATTGGTTCGATTATTAATGACAATAAATTTCTAGCACGACTTATGGCAACATACGTCATTCCTAAAGTGGTCTCTGTTTTTCCTATATCAATCCATGCTTTTTCCAAAGTCATACCCTGACTTTTGTGAATTGACAATGCCCAGGCGAGTGTTAAAGGTAATTGATGTCTTTCATGTATGCTATCTTGAACATTTACAGTGGCAGTAACTGGTGGAATAGGAACAATAGAGGGAATACTTGCAAAAGAAGGACCACAATAGTTATCAAACTTTACCAAAACAGCAATAGGCAAGTCAGGTGGGGCATGGTTTTCTGCATAAATAATATCAATGATGGTTCCTGTTGATCCATTACATAAACCTACAGATGCCCATAAATTCATTGTTAACATTACTTTTGCTCCTTTGGAAATCAAAATAAATGGGTGTAAACCAAGCATATCTTGGGAACTAACACGCTTAGCATCATCACTGGAATGTCGTGCATGGATTTCTGCAATGGGTGTGTTTAACTTAACTAAGTGTTCATAATTGTACTTTGCTACTTCGTCATTGCTATAAAACAACCTTGTTGCACTTAAGAAATCATTAATGTTAGACACAACACTTGGCTGGCGAGTGAGAAATAATTTCCAGTCATTTAAACTTATTTTTCCTGTTCGAAGTCTTGATAAAATGCCTTTAAATACAACTTGGTCATATTCGATCACCACCACTTATTCTCTGATTAACATCAAGTACCACTGCATTGTCAAACATTCTATATGCAAGAGAGCCCTGTTCAGCTATTGGATTAGATGACTTGTCATGGTACAAGGGCTTATCTCCAACTGGTGGTAACTGTGCAGGATCAGCAATCAGAATAATAGATTTACCACCAAATAAACTATCTTTTAAGCCAGTGGCTTGTCTACAACGTCTGTCAATCCACCCTATGGTTGTTTGACCCAGCATAGAGTATTCATCAATTATGATGTACTCAACCAGGGCGTTTATAAGATAGGGCGGCGAAACGCCAGTAATTCGCGTGAAACATGTGTGATGCAAATTAGGACTGGGGCTAGCGGGGAAGGCGCGAAATTTAAATCAAAACAAAATATTGATGCGAAACTCGAAGACACTTTTTAAATCTCTTATTTTGCCGAAATTATGCAGTCTATCGTTGCCATATTTTGTCATCTGGTTATATACGTTTTTTACAATTTACATGGCATGATTCAAGACAATCGTAAAAACAAAACTACGAAAATTTTGCACATGAAAGCCGAACATCATAATGGATTCCCTTACGCGTTTTTAGGATGCGTAAATAAATTACTTATTTTATATCTCAAAAATAAGCCAGAACTTAGCTTTTTTAAATGCATGTTAACAAAGTACAAATCGTTATTCCTCTTAAATTTCATGGCGTAATTTTTTGAACTTTTTTTGCAATAGCTTGCTGAATACAGCATAAAAAATTTATTACAGTTGAAAAATTTCCCAGGTTCGTATAGTTTTAAAATATACGAATATAAAAGAAATTTAAACGTTTTTTGGCCACTCTTATTCTTAAATCGACAAAGGAATACTTGTTCTTCTTACCAGCATGTTCATCCTTGACCAGAAGCCAACATGTAACGAGTAAATGAGAATTGTTTTCAAACAAGTGTTCGGGTTCATCGTCACTGCGAATTTCGCTTTTCCAACCGGCCTTCGATTTGTAAAATATTAATAACTTGTACTGTCACCAGAACTTAGCAAATCCAAGGACGACTAGTCCATTATCAGATCTTTCTTTGGTAAAAATATTGTCACTTAATTTTTTGAACTTTTTTTGCAATATGGGAACAAACACGACACAACGGAAAAATATTCGGCAGACATTTCGAATTATGCCGCGCGAACCGGAAGATTGAGGCAAGTCAAGACGGACACAGACAACGATGAAAATTGCGAAATTTATTTATTTATTGCGAAATAAATTTTAAAAAGGTAAACAAACACTTTGTATTTTAAATTAACTATACAACACAGATAATATAACTAAAAAGACACTGAGAAAAACAAGCCAAAACGACTTTGATAATTGGTTCAATATCAAATATCTATTAAAAGTGCACATTTATAAAATAGACATAAAATTTGGTCTAGCACGTTTTGTATATATCTACTATACACAACTAGTTTATATTACAATTGTCTACTCTTACAACTATGTCAAATAATTTGAAAAGAACGGTTTCACCAGTGAGAGGATACAATGATACACCCAGGGCCGTAGCGAGGGCAGGGGTGTTGGGGGGGGGGGAGGTGGTTAACCACCCCCTCAACTTTTTTAGAATCGACATATTCGGAGAATCGGGCTGGCCATTCGGAAAATTACGGCAATAATATTAGTAGAACAAAATTTTAGTTGTTAAACAGAGAAAATATTATAAAATTGTATTGTCAGTATAAACTGATTTATGAAATTATGGCATTTACATGGATAACATTTAACAAATTGTAAATCGGTAAATGTTTTTCAGTTCATTACTTCTCAGGGCCGTAGCAACCGGGGGGGGGGGCACTGCAGCCCTCCCATACTTTTCCTGCAACTTCTCCAATATGCAGTATAGTTAATTAAATACGTCTTCGCCCATTTGGTACTACTAAACTGTAAGCAAATTGTAAATTTTGACATACTAAAATGCTTTTTTCTGACCATCAGTATTCTGTCAAAACTTTCCCAAAGTCAAGGAAATGGCATTTCAGGGACTCTAAATTTAAAAATTTCCTCGGGCCTCCGTTCCCCCTAATGAAAAAGAGCTTCCTACGGCACTGCTTCTGTAATATGTCTCTGCGTCTATGTCTTGCGCATGTCTTGGCCTACACCCCCCCCCCCCAACTATACATGCTAGCTACGGCCCTGGATACACCCAAGAGAAGAGCAGAATTTAGCACACCACCTCGGCCACAAAGAAATGCTCTGGACCCAACTATTTTATAATACCCTATTCTATGATGACCCTTGTGTTTCCAGTGGCACCCTTCACCAAAAATTATGCACCTGGTAAATACGATGCAATAATTGACATAATTTACCAAATTATTGGTGCGAAATACAGTAGTCACAGTATTCAAAACTATTTTCATCGAGTTTATGCAAACAAAGTGCAGGGTTTTGGAAAAACAGAAGGTACATGCAGATGGGTCTTCTACCAGAATAATGTGAGATGTTTCCTAGAACAATCCAATCACCTACTCACTCCAGTCTTACAAGGGGAACAACTTGATGAGACAACAATGAATTCATTGCTGCATCAATTGAAGTCTCACTGCATGCAACAGGGCACATCAACCCCTCTAGATAACAAAGCAGAATGCTGCCTAAACAAAGAATATGACATATTTATAAACTATGTTAACCAAATGTTTGAAAAGGCCATTATGCTCAAATTAAATAGTAAGTGGTCCAAGCAGTTTAACAGTGATAAAAACACCCTTCATTTCCCACAACAGAGGTCTCAAAACTATGGGCATCTCCTGCAAGCCTTTTCCACTAATCATCAAATAGATTGGTCACACTTTGTCATTTCTCAGAGTGGCAAACTTTTTATCCAACCTAATAACCCGTACGCTGTCCCTTTTAAACTTCTTCACCGAACCATTGCACTGATTAAAAACCTCGACATTGGACAAATACAGACACAAAGCAATCCAAGGTGGCAAAACCTTTTTCCCCGCGCGTATTTCGCAATATTGTTGTGGCTATTTCAGCTTCGGATTTTATCGTGCTGGAAGAAATCCTCTCGAGAACTGCGATCACTTCATTGATAGTGAAAGCATCAGTCGACTGTCGAATAACAGGGGATGTTTTATCATCCTTTTCGGCATCGGTGTCATCTAAACTAAGAATTAAATCAAAATCTTCCTCTTCCATTTCAGCTTGAGCTTCCGCCATTTTTACTCGCATGTGTTCGAATATTTGGGGGGGTCCCTTGCATCACAGACATATCAGGGCTCCTATGCTCGTTTCGCCGCCCTATCTTATAAACGCCCTGACTCAACAGACAATAAATTGTCTTGTCAGTCTTGCAGTCTATGTAAGCTTTGGCCAGTTAAATCTTTCTTAGACATTCTGCCAACTGGGAGTTTTAAAAATGAGTGGATATTTATGCCATTTATATTAATAGCAGCTTTTCCAGTTGTCGCTGTTATGATACAACTATCCTTTAAATAATTTCTTTGGCAATTGGTCTGCCGTGGTGGTTAACAATAAGGTCATATGCTAGTTGTCGTTTTTCACTAAATGTCTCTGTATCAATTTTATAGTATCTTGCTGCAACAGTATAATCAGACCTTTGGTTAGAAATCCATTTATTCATAGAAGATATTTGTTCAGCAGCGTACTTTGTCGAATCTAGTTGCCAATTATATGAATTTTCAGGGTGCTTATGCATACCTTGAAGTTCATGGTAATTAGACAAAATCATCCATTCCTCTTGGGGAGAATTTTCATAATCATATTTCTCATCGTAGTTGGCATTATCATCTTGCACAACATTATCTAACACATTTTGCAAGTGCGTTTCCCAATTTGGTACATAACGACTTGCATTAGGAGAATTTAAAAATTCAAGCCAACAATTAACAAAGGCAGTATCTGATGACGTTTCATAATTCCATGCATCGTTTTGAGAGTTTTTCCAAGATTTGTACTTCAAAATCTGATATTTACAATATAGGGGATAATTCACTCCTTTTGGATTTAAAGAATAACAAGGGAAGAAGCGCGGGATGACTTTTGATGATTGTTTGACAAGTTTACCGTTGGCAATTTTGTAGTCTGTGATAAACCACTGAGCTAAATTAAGTTTCATCCAGGGGCGGATCCAGCTCCTGAGCTGACTGATGCATACATACATAAGACCTCGCATTTGTAGGGGGGTCCGGGGGTATCCTCCACCGGGAAATTTTGAAATCTAGGACCTCGGAAATGCGATTTCCTGCGTTCTGAGCGAACTCTTTTGTTGCAATTCCTATATCAGAGTCACAAAAATTTTGCTGCATTTTTGGAAAAATACGTATTACTAAAAAACTTGAATCTATATCGCAAAAAAAACATAATTTCTCCACATAAGAAAAAAAATTTTGCTTGTACAAGTGTAATAGCAGCAGTGGCAATAAGTCGCTATTAAAAAATAGTCAGTATTGTGCTTCTTGTAGCCTTAACTTTTCTATTAAAAAACATTTCGGCAGAAAATCACGACAACGCAAATAAACACATACTGTGTAACAAAGGTGTATACAGTGTGCTCCACTAGTTGCATTGCTGGACTCAGAAGAAAGTGTTATTATGTTGTTTATGAACCATCTTCCCCTGTTAATTTCCAATGTTCCATGAGTAAAATCTTGTAGCATTAGAATTTAAAGTAAAATAACATATCATGGTGCATACAGATTAAAGGTATTTTGTGCTTTACTGCATGGGTAAATATATGCAACTCTGTCTTATGTTGCTAATCTTACTCTACATGGACAGTGTGGTTGGCATCAGCTGGTCAATTTCATTTGCCCCTGGCTAGCTGCCTTTCAGATGAACTGCATGGTGAATAGCCCACACTCTGAATACTGAGAATATTGCCTTGTGGCGAGGAAACCAGTAAACTAACACACAACAAACACTGGATTTAAAATGATATATTAAATATATAACTAGGTACACACACGTTTTAAATCAATAGAGACTGTGTGTAAATTAATTTGATGAAGCTATCTTAATTAATTGGAAATTGTTTGATAAATAAACCAATACCAAACTGTACAATGATAACATGACATAATTTAATCATACAGTATGTCTTCTGTCTGTCCCCTTTTGCCTGCCTTTCAACTAATATTTATAATACAGTACTCCTTTAAGAAAGGTTGCACAGTAGTATTGATGAATATTTTCGAATATTTAATTTTCCCTATATTATCTTGTCAAATATATCCATACACTTATATCAATGGTAATCGTAATCCTCAGGATGGCATGCTGGCTATCCAAAACATAATACTTGGATAATTAGCATTACAAATATATAATTTAATTAAATATATTTTCCAAACTATCCCACTTTTGTGAGCAAATTTCATAATTATAACCTGTATACACCAGTTACAGTATATACAGTATTTATACCGTCTATCGTTTTATCATTGATTCTAAGATTAAATCTGTCAGGAGAATATCATATGATATATACAGCTTATATCAAATTATATTTGCACAGACAAAGCATATAAACACTCAACTATGGTAGGCGAGCAAACCCAGGCAATCATCTTTGTTTGCAAAATATCCAGCTAGTGTATAGTAATTGCCCAATAACTCAGGCAATGCAAAGAAAGACCCCGTCACACGGCATACTAGCTCATTTCCATATAAAATGAAATGAAATAGGAGATACCACTGGAAGTTGCAACTTGAAACAATTACCTTTCATGTAAACTCCCCCTTAGTCTTTTAACCAATGTTGCATTAATTACTATTAGAAATCTCATTAACCTGCAATTTGCAGGTTAATGAGATTTCTAATAGTAATTAATGCGGCTGCAATTATGCTCTGTAATTACATACAGAGACTGATGCAAGTCTTGGTCCATTCACAGTTACTTTCCACCCACACTATAGTTTTATTTTTGGTATCCAATCAAAATGTGCCAGAAGAAATGTCAATTTCACATAATAACAACAAGCTAAATATAGTTCCAACCACTAAATATATCATTATTTAATTACAGCATTAACCAATTATCAAAAAATACATTAAATATGGCATGAATACTCATGCTAGAAATAGCCAATCGGAGTCACAACAATAAAGGCAGTTGTAGGACACAAACATAATAACATGTGTATCAGGTCTTCATTTTTCTTTGCCCGCCAGCTGTGAGAAAAATGAAGGTCTGGGCACAGGATATAATCCCATGTAAACAGAGATGAAATTTGCCTCAGTAAAGCAAGCTGTCAAGTTTGTATTGGGGCTAGTTTGGCTCCAGACAAGCAAACCTCTGTAAAATGTCAAACTCTACCCCCCCCCTACCCCCGCCCCCCAACCACTAACATCTTTCTGGGCTTTCTGGAATATAGAGCAACAACAGTAATAGACACAAACTGTAATTATTTTGTTATTACATACAAATCTATATTAATTGTGCAGGACCCCATTTTCCACTTTACACACTTCTTGAACTGAACAATTTAGTAATTTACTACCATTTGTAAAAATATAGAGAAATTTAACTTACAGTACTTATTAATTAGAGCCCTCAGTTCATTCGAGTTTCACATCGTGGGCATAAGATCCCTTCCATTCTTCCACTTGGTACTAGTAATTGGTTCGACTGTAAATTATATGTTCTCCGTCAATTTCGAGGGATTTCTCAAATGGTTGCATATAGTGTTTGCATATCCAAATTGATCAAATATCCTTGCCGCCATGTCTTAAATCGAATGCCTCGTTACGTCACAGTAGATTTGATTTTGCAATTTGCATCAGTGCACTGATGCGAGCGCCCGCAATCTGCATGCGATGCATCGCTCAGCGGCCAAATCTAACGTGACGTAGGGCTCTAAAACAATAGATTTGATGATGTCACGTTAGATTTCACGCGGAAAAGGACTCGGGACCGATGCATTCACTGATGCAAAATGGATGCCAATCGAATCTAACGTGACGTAGGTGATGCATTTTGCTTCAACTGTGACGTCAAGATGCGGTAAAAAAATAACATATTTTGTCGCGAAAATATTGACGCTTAAGTGTCGCAAAACAACAGAAAGTACACATTTGCGATCGCAATTCGCAACGTCGTATGTTGGACTTATTTTGACAATTTCGACGTGTTATTCAGACTATTTAAATTGGATTTCATCCTAAATAGTGTATTCCTGACATGGATTCAATTTTAAGCAAAGATTTGCGGGTTGATAGGAGATATTTTATTACTGTATGCTTTGACTATTGGCGAATTACATATCGATATATTTCAAGCAACATGAATCATGATTTCTCAATTTTGACTGATGCATTCGTATCGCTGGCATCGGTCTGGATCCGCCCCTGGTTTCATCACAAATGGGAAATCATTCTTAAAAGTTTCACGCTTCGAATATTTATCCAATATGGAATCATTGGTGGAGCTACTATTTGGGTCTTTAACCTTTTTAACCTTCGAGTTCCATCTAAGTTGACTGGCAAAACTTGAAATGATGAACTGTGCAATTTCATTGAAAGTAATAGATGCTTAGTTTCCTGTGCACTAAAATCTCTTTCGCCAAGTGTTTTTATCATAATCTTTTTCATTGCCTTCATGGATTTGTATTTGCTTTTAAATTTCCCACTACATTGCGAAATGCATTTTTTAATGTGTTAGATCTGGGCTCGCCTTTTGCAGCATACTTGCACAAATATTCAACACATGCATGGTAATCCAGTATAACTTGCATATCACAGTTTGCCCTGCAGCCTACAAGTTGAATTTTCTGATAACTATTTATTCTTGAATCATTTCTTGCAGTCACTATGCTCGCTTTGTATTTTATATTTTTGTCTTTGGTGTGTACTGGCTCAAACTTAAGTTTTGTTTCATTTATACAATCAAATGGGTAATTGAATCTGCAAACAAGCTCTGCTTTGTTAGGTTCATGTTTCAAGCAATATCTTGTGCTACAATTTGTGTGACGCTCAACTGTATTTACTAAATCTATATAGTCACTTTCATGATCAGAATCAGAGATATTTATGTGTCGCCTCGAACATAGATGAATAAGTGGTTTTGTCCACAATTCAGATTGAGGTGGAAATAGATTCCATGTAGTAATAAGTCTATCAACATAATCACAAACAATTTGGGAAGCTTTTCTCCCCTCATATATTTTCATTGAAATAGATTTGTTGTCAACACCAGTACCATGTTTTTCTGCTAGAAACCCTTTTAATGCTACACCTGTTATCTCACAAAGACCGGGATCTGATTTCAATTTTGCAGCACCATGGCAATGAATACTACCTCTAGCTTGAAACTCATATCGATACCAATGCCATTCAGCATTTAATGTATCATTCATACAACCAATGTTTCAAAAATGATTCTAGACGTTTAGTGAAAAACCAGTCAACTAAGTGAGGATTGTCAATAACGTTTTTACGTTTGTCCTCTTTACTTAAATTATCATCATTTGGAGAAAAAAGTGAATGCAATTCAGGCCAGTAAAGATCTGCAGAAGAGAATGTGAAAAATATTGTTGGGGCACCTTTTGCAACAATGATTGCTGTTAAGTCTTCCTTAACTTTAAACCAATATGCACAACTGCCAGTGACATTTGCTACGTGTCTAGAAAGTTTTGACATAAAAGTTGATGAACTGTTACCAGAGGCCATTTCTTGTAATTCTTCCACAGTAAGATGAGATTCATCTGGATTCTGCTTGAGAAAAATGGAAGTTTGTTGAATGGCACGTTTCCTTTGGATCACATTTAAAGCCCAATATGAAAACCTTGGGTGAGAAGAAAACCTGTACACCAATTTTCCATCAATATTTTCAGAATATTTCAAAAGATGTTGAATTCGATTACCAAAAGTTACGTCTCTTTCCAGACAGGGATTGGTTGGATCGCCATTACCATCTGGAAAAAGTGTAGGAAAAGCAAGGGTGGAACGAAATGGCGTTGTATACTCATTTAATGGTTGGTCATCAATTGAAGGCCAATTTATTTTAGAGTTATTAAGATTACTTTTTGTTTCTTCACTTTCTAAACAGCTATTTGAAGAGACTGGGAGAAAGCTATTTGTTTCTTTGTCACAATTAACAACTTCCCCTCCAGTTAAAATTGTATCAGTATCCTGATCATCAACTGCATCTGGGTCTTCTAATGTTTGTATTGTTGGTATATTAGAAGGAATACCATTACTTGGTAATGATTCTAATGCATTTGTATCTTTTGTCACACATCTGTATTGTGGATTATGTTTTAACAACCAACGTCATGCTTGCTCAACTTTTTGTCTCCTAACTAAAACATCTTTTAGAGCATTGTCCTTCCCTTTCATAGTAACTATTATAATTGGTATATCAGAAGGAACACGTGGAAGAGAATTAGCTAACTCTGACACTTTTTGAGGCAAATTTATACAATGTCCAATATATCCCCTTTGACCACTAGGTTTTACATACACTTGCATTATGGGGAGTGCTTTGGCAATGAGCATTTCTTCAATTTGAGTTAAGCCCTACAACACATCAGGCACACTTGAGGGAATCATACTATTCTGAGCAGACAATTTCCTTGGATTTTTTTTTGTCACTTTTGCATCTACGACAAACATAATTGGCAGCCCATTTTGGTTTGATTTTTACAGGCCATGCTTCAAAACATTCAGAACACTGAATTGTGGTATATTGCATTGATTCATGGAATAAACTAAGGTTTGCCTTGTAACTTTCAGAACCAATGGAATCTGTCTTTTGGTGTTGTTTAAGGTTTTGTGTTTTGTTAGATGATTTTCTGCTAAATGTACTATGCTCATTACTTAAACACTGTTAATTTCAAGGAGTTATTATAACTCCACCATAGGAGTTAAAACTACTCAACTCGGGAGAGTAAAAATAGTGGAGTAAAATCTACTCCCAAAATAGAGTTAAAACTACTCCACTTCGGCGCGCATTCCACAATTTACTCCATCAGGAGTCAATTTTACTCCCCTGGAGGAGTGAACTAAACTCGCGTTTAGGAGTAGAAATTATGGAGTAATTTGTACTCCTTAATTTTACTCCAGGGGTCGTTTCAACTCCTAAAAAAGAGTAAAATTGTTCTGGATCTGGAGTAAATTATTACAATATATAATTAATGTGCCTGAGAATCCAAGAGTTTTTCTGCTGGAGGTTATACTCTATTAAAGTATTGAATACAGTCAGATGCGAAAAGCACGAAGTTCGAGATATAAAGTTGTTTTTTTTTATTTTACGTTTTTCGTTACTCGAATGTTTGCCAAGTCAGATGGATGCCGTTGATGTATTATACCTTATATCGGCTTCAATCGCACGCGGCGATCGAATGTAGCCAGAAATTAATTGTCGGCGAGTCATCTATAATTTTTATTTGCTGGCCTAAATCTGTAATTTGAACGTGTGGAATGTTCTGCTGCTGAAATCTGCTAAATATAATTTGCGACAAGTGGAAGTTCCAGAATTTCAACCAATTAGCATGCTTAGTATTTATCACGTGTTGTAGTAATTCGATCTGGTTCACACAAAGACCATGAAAGCGCCAAGTTCAATCCTTTGGGAGCAAACATTCAAAGGAGAAAGATATTTATTCAAATTTTCTACATATAAAGTTCCAAAGACCTAACAAGATACATGGAATTTGTTTTCAAAGGTATGTTTATTGTGTATTTACTTATTTGTGTGCGGAAAGTTACTTGATATACTGTATAGTTATATTTTTAAATCGAAGACGAAGGCCTGTATTTTAGTCGCTTCGCCGGCAACAGGTAGGCAATTTGTCGACGCTGACCAAAAATAGCGGCTCATTTCTTCTTTAAGTTTCCATTTTCGCGTCAAAGAGCAAAAATATAGACTTTCGGAGAATATTTTAGCTGTTTACTCTAAAATATGTTTGTGAAACAGTTAATAATCTCACTGAGGAAGGCCAACGGTTTCTGAAAAGCTAAAGTACGTCGAATCAGCTTTGGAATAGACTATATTTTCACCGGGGAAACATGAACAAAATGGATATTTACATCAACACTAAATTTTTCTGGTGCCTACAGAGCTAGTTGGATTAAAACAGATGTTAAGAAGTAAGTGAAAATGTGAAATTTGTGAATTATACTTTCATTAAAATGTTTCAGAAGGTTTGCTAATGTCAAACTACACGTGTGACAGCGCTGTCAGTATACCCATATTTCAATGTTTATGTTGAAATGACCTATCTTCTTTGAGGTATAGCTTAAAATTTAGGGTATGCTCATCACTTGAAACTAGCTTTAAATCAAAGTTTTATCTGTAGTCTTTATATTAGAATTATAATCATTCATGGGAAAAATGTGGTTTTGGAACTTTTGAAGCTTATCTTTCAGCTGTTGGTTACAGACGTCCCATAATGGACTACAATAATCAAAATACGGTTTTATCAAAGCTCTGTAAATGGTATGCAGGGTATTTATAGGAACATATGGCTTAATTCGTTGCATTGCTCCTATGCCGGCCCCAACTTTCTTACAAATCATTTCAACATGCTCATGCCAATTAAGGTTTTCATCAAGTTTAACCCCAAGGCATATGTATGAATGAGCAAGAATTATATATATGTATTGGTTATTCATCATTACTGAAATATCATAAGTCATAGTATCAGTATTAGACTTTGAACCGATATACATTAATTTGGTCTTAGTTGGGTGGTGTTGCAGTTTATTTCGAGCAAGCCACTCGCCGACTTTTTTCAGGTCATTATTTAGATTTTCAGTAAGTTCCTCAATAGTTTTGGCAGAAGTAGAAATTTGAGTATCATCAGCGTATAGGTGTGGCGAAGATTTTTCGAGGCATTCGGGTAAATTATTAATATATAATAAAAACAGAAAGGGACCAAGAATTGATCCCTGCGGAACTCCGCACACAATCGTTTTAGGTGATGACATTGCACCGTTGACAATGCATGCTTGCTCTCTATTAGTTAGATAGGACTTAAACCAATCCAGTTCCACATTTTTTATTCCAAATTGATCATTCATCTTTTGCAATAGGATTGTATGTTCAATAGAATCAAAAGCTTTTTAATATCAAGGAAAACAACACCACTCAACTGACCATTATCCATGTTCTCATAAAGTGTGTCACACATTTGAATGAGTGTTGTTAAAGTTGAATGCTTAGGCCGAAAGCCAGATTGATGTTTAGATAGCAGCGAATTATCATTCAAAAACTTATAAATCTGGTTGAAAACCGATCTCTCTAGTATTTTACTGACAATAGGCAATATAGATATCGGTCGGTAATTTTCACATCTTTGTCTATCATCAGATTTAAAAATTGTCATTATCCACGCCTTTTTCCATTCATCAACATATATCCCAGTTTTGATTAAAAGATTATAAATCCATGTTAATGAAGGACCAATAACTTCCGCGGACAATTTAATAGCTATAGCAGGAATGTTATCAATACCGGTAGACTGTGAAATTTTAAGATTACGTAATTGACAAATAATATCATATCAAATAATATCATCCATAGATAGAAACTTTTATTTAAACATGCTAACCATTGTCAACCTAGGCTGATTTCCACAAGGGGCGTGTACAATAATAAAATTACAAAGATATAGTATGATATTACATACAGTAAGAAATATATATATATATATATAATTAGTTAAAGTTCTCCGGATTGAAATATACTTTTATTGAGCTTTCGAAAGAAAAAAAAAATATACTTTTATTGAGCTTATATATATATATATATATATATATATATATATATATATATATATATATATATATATATATATATATATATATATATATATATATATATATATGTATATATATATATATATATATATATATATATATATATTTAATAGATTTGAAGATTTGTAATCCAGGCATTTTATTAAATTATAATTTTTTACAAAATTATACAGTGTTCTCCGGATTGTAATTATTTGTTTTGAGCTTTCGACTCGGTACTTCGAGCCTTCATCAGAAAGATTGATCATTTGAATTTTCGCGCTGTTGTTGACGTTGTTGAAGTCTGTGGGAACGTCTGATTGGTTGATGGATTTCAATATGTTGGTTGCCATTAGTTACTATCGAATGCGGGTGATTATTGTTATCATGAGACGGTGTAGGGAAGGAAGTTGAGGGTGGGTTAAAGGTTAATGAAGATGAATTAGGAGATTTGTGAGAGCGTTTCAGTTGTAAGTAAATTGTAGGGGTGTCAATGTGACGGTTAAATGTTTGTTTGCCTAAACTACGCTTCTTTAAACTCACGGGCATGTATATATATATATATATATATATATATATATATATATATATATATATATATATATATATATATATATATATATATATATATATATATATATATATATATATATTATTACAGATTACAGATTACAGATATTTCACAGCACACTCCCTATCAGAGCTTTTCAGTGACTGGTTACATTATGAATAGATAGATAGAACCGGACTGACTTGAAGCAGACCGAGGTAGACTTTGAGCTTACAAATGGCGCTTGAGCAGCCGCTATTAGTCCATACCTCATTAATGATCTGCCTCCAGACCTATGTGCCTAACCCACCCTGTCAACTTTCCCTGTGGGAGGAAACACGGAGTACCCGGAGAAAACCCACGACTTTCGGCAGAGCGTTGACTTTACTCTTTTCACATTAGGACTGGGTTCCAGTCACAATGAGAAGTCCTCACTGAGATTCGAACCCGCGGCCTTAGAGGTGAAAGGCAAGTGCGCTAACCACTTC
>CACRXK020007569.1:342-22535 GCA_902702795.2 Paramuricea clavata
CTTTTTTACACTTTCTGGTGTTCCACCATGAAACATATCCACAAGGCGAAACCTGGGATTTGCTTCACAGTTCAGATAAATATTATTTCCTAGATCCGTGCAGAAAATGCATTATAAATTGTTGCACATTGGTTCCGTGTTTGAGTATATATAAGTCTCCGAGAACATGTTTCTTTCTTTTCTATTAATTCATTAATAATTGAATAGAACATGCCAATGACTTCTTTATCACTTTCCACATACTCAACATAATACCTGATATTTTTTCGTTCAGGGTTTTTTTTCAATAAAAAGTGTTTCAGATACATCAATATCAAGCATCCCAATTACTTTCATCTTGGTTTGTTGAGTTGCAGTTGCTGTAAACAAGGCAAATTTCGTTTCTGGGTCAAGAAGGCATTTAAATTAATTGAGTTCACCATACAATTTTCTAAATGATTTCTTTCCAGTTGCATCTGATCCCCTGAAAAAAGTGTTTAAAATAATATTAACACAACACACCTATTGAAGTGAACAAGTAGGCAAAACTGTAATATAAATACCATAAGTGCATCTTATTTTCAAAGACCTCTATGCTCTTATCTTTGCACCTGTCATGGAATCACATAACCTTATGAAATACTTAACAATCCCTTCTACTGTCACCCCCCACACACACACACACACACACACACACACACACACACACACGCATCAACCTTCCTGCTCCGACAATAACAAGACATAGGCCTCTTTGACCAACTTAGTCACTCACTACAGCTGTAGCAAAGTCAATAAATCTCAATGGGTTCGAGGGCAGAATGAAAGAAAACTGGTTTTAATATTCCCCTTGTTTTCCTCCATGACTTATGCCTATGGAGAAATATGTATACCCACTTTTGTATCAACTATCAAGCCTTTATAATCAGTATTGATTTGATAATCTATATAAATCCCTTACCATTGTGCAATTATGTGTGCTTCATCGTATGCTACTCCAGTACAATGATCTCGAAATTCTTCAGAGCACAAAATGTTTCTCTACGCTTTTTTACCAAGTAAACATTCAGGGGAAGCAAACACCAAGGAATATTCGCCTTCTCTCACGTTTTTGAGAATATTTTCATACTCGCGATCACTTGCCGTTGTAGCATTCGAACTGTTTTCCGAATACAGAGCAATTGAAGAAATACCAATCTCTTTCATGTGGTTACATTGATCTTCCATTAAAGATTTTAATGGCGAGATCACAATTAGCGTTGAAATTCCAATTGTTTGTTCTTGAAGTATATCATAAACCCAAGGTAGCGACTGGAATACAATGGATTTTCCATATCCTGTTGGAGCATTAAAGAAAACATTTTGACCATTGCAAAAAGCTTTTATCAATTTCATTTGATCATTGTACAGCTCATCAATCTTAAACACATATTTTATTAAATCAAAAGCCTCTTGATATCTTTTATTCATGTGCTCCACTCCTTCGGCGGCCATGTTCATTTGCATAAATTATGAAATTAAGTCAAATTAACAAAATATGTGCTACGTCATGCATACATTTTCAAATGTGGACATCTCTGGACGAGAAATTTGAGAATATTGCACAGTCCGCACACAACGGTGTAGTGGACTGGAACACAGGCTATACATGTGGCGGACATGTTTAGGGTTTGGCTTTATATTGTAAGACTTGTAAGAGTTTTTGAAGTAAATATATGAACTGAAAACGTTATTTGCATGTGAAAACATTTCCCACAGTACTCTTTAGGATCGTGTGGAATGTAATTAGCACTTAAAACGTTGCAGTATTTAAATATAAAATACAGCATCCGAGGTCGAACCTAGCATGATCTGCTGCTGAAAAGCGTACAACCTGCGGTTAAACCGTGGTCGACCCGTGGTGAACCTGCTGTTAATCACGGTTTTTGTCAACTTATTTCTAGGCAGTACTGTATACAAGACTACTGTATTAAATAAAATATATAAAATAGTATATATAACTTTGCATAATTAATGTATTTTCAATTCCCAATGGTCGGAGAATGTGATTTCGACCAACAATTCTTATTTGACGAGTATGTGGCCATTTCTCATTGTTACTGTTTAAGAAAGGTATCATTGAAAAGCTAAATAACAGCTCTTTCGTCATATGTAAAAATTTAAGACACTTCATTGAGACACCCTGTATGTCCTAATTTTATATCAATGGTATACAAGTGATATAGTTCTGTTTTTACCTTTAGATTACATCACACTTAGAGTACATGCGCCGTCATTGCTGCAAGTTTTGAATTAGCTCCCGATACTTTTAAAATTTTAAGCTTATTCCTTTATGTTGTGTGGTCATATTTGGAATAGAATTTTTCTAAATACAGTTCTCTATGACAACTATGTTCAAGGGACAGGATTTAAGCACTGGCTTGCAACAATATAAAACGTTGGAAAGACGCTGGCATCTGCAGCTAAATATTTGTGGTCAACGAGCAGAACAAGATGCAAGAAGGTACTTTCAAACATACTTATAATGCAAAAACGTTGAAGAGTTTGAATCATTCACTAACTATTCCTAAGACATTACACTGTAATCTAAAGAATCTGCAAATTTTAAAATGTTTTTGTGGCCATTCCAACCTATTATCAACCATACGAATTAAAACGTCATGCTTCAAAGAACTCTTGCAAAAGAAATATATTGAATCTCGTTGATATTAAAATAACTAGTATTAACAATGCAGTGTCAACAAATTTCCCTTCGTTTCTTATTACAAATGCTTGCCATTTGTCAAATAAACTCGATGAATTGTGAACTGTTGTTAACATTAATAATGTCTCTGTTGCAGTCATGGCTCTCATCGGATATACCAGATTCAGCAATAAATCTTAGTTCTAATCTTACAAGAGGGCCCCCTATACCTCTTCACAAAATGCTTTCACGTAAAAATATTTTGCCTTTTCACGAGTCACGGATTAAGAAAATCATCGATCACGTTTCACGGCCTTCACGCTTCACGCAAAAAGTATGGGGGCCCGATCACGTTTCACGGCTAAGTAAAATAAGCCCTTCACGCTTCACGCAAAAAGTATAGGGGGCCCTCTTACAAGTTATCGTTTAGACAGAAAATACCCAGGTGGGGGTATAATTACATATATTCCTCCAAAATACCAACACAATGTTTGACAGAATTTCAGGCAGAAGGCAAAGAAATTCTATGGCTCTTGTTAAAACCGCCACAAATACCATAACCGTTTAGCACTATTTTGCTCATCGGAGTTTACTCACCACCCAGGTCAGACAGTGGAATCAATGAAGGAAATAACTAAAACTATCTCAGATGGAATTGAATCGGTTTTGTGTAATAGGCCATCAAGTGGTGTAATAGGCCATCAAGTGGTATAATTATAACTGGAGATTTTAATAAACTTAATTTAGACCCGTTATGTAGGCAATTTGGTTTACGAAAATGTGTGAAATCTCTGACTAGGGGTAATGCCATCCTTGATCAAATTCTAACTAATATGTCCCATTTGTTTGAACCTGCTCAACATCTACCTCCATTGGGGCATTCTGACCATCAATGCCTACTTTTTAAACCTAAGCAATGGATGAAGCTATCACTGATTACAAAGAAATTCTTACCAATGAAGCCAGGCAATCTACAAACACTACAAGCTGAAATGTCTAAAGAAACATGGGAAAGTGTTATAAATGCTGAGGATGTTGATAATGAGGTGTTTATATTAATATCCCTGTAACCAACATGCTGGATATTGCTATGCCTGAAAAATATGTGTGCATACCACCCATCAGATGAACCTTGGATAACACCCTTTATAAAAAATTGTATCAAGGAATGTCAATCAGCCTACACAAAAGGCGACAAATAAAAATATGAAGTGCTCTGCGTTAAAGTAGCAGATTTGATATCCAAAGCCAAACGTAGGTATTACCAAGACAAGGCAAAAAACAATCGGGTCTATGATGTTTTACCACAATTGAATGATTACAGATGAAGCTGAATAAGTCTGATCTACAGCTCAACAATACCCAACATGCTTTCACTGCCGGACGCTCGATGGAAAAAAAGGTGTTCATCCTTTGTTCATAGATTTTAGAAAGGCATTTGACCTCGTTGATCACAGGATTCTTATAAAACTTGCAGAATTGAATTTTTGGTTATGGATAAAGAGCTTTTTATCAGGCAGATCTCAACAAGTAAACCTGCAGGGTGTTTTATCAAGTATTATGCCTTGCACAGCTGGAGTCCTTCAAGGATCGGTAAAATCTCCGATTCTGTACCAGATTATGTCACTGTCAATGCATGTAAATACGCGGATGATTATACCCAAGACGAATGGACCATTTGCATTATAGACTAAATTTTGATCTGGACAAAAATTTCATCACAGCTTGAAAGAGCATCACAAAATTAGTAATATGCCAAAGTTTCGTTGCGAAATGTTGTAAAATGCAGATAATACAGCCTTGCGAAGTTTGCCGTTTTTCAGTCATTTTGTATTACGCGTGGGAAATTGACAGCCCAATCGGGTGTTGGGGGCATCAATTTCCCGTTTGTAATACAAAATGACTGAAAATTGCAAATTTTGCAAGGCTACACTATCCGCATTTTACAACATTTCGCAACGAAACTTTTGGAATATTACTAATTTTGTGATGCTATTTCAAGCTGTGATGAAATTTTTGTCTAGATCAAAATTTAGTCTATAATGCAAATGGTCCATTAATATCTGTGGAATCACAGTAATATGCAAGAGGTAACAAACATTCTATTAAAATGGGCAGATGAAAATAAAATGGAATTAAACTCAACAAAAACAAAAGTATGTGGATATGTTTCCATAAAGCGATCTTGGAACCCCCTAAATTAACAATAGCAAATAGTGAAATTGAGAGAGTTGAACAGTTTAAACTGTTGGGTGTTTGGCAACAAAATAATCTTAAATGGAATAAACATGTTTTCGAGACTGTTCGTAAAGCCAACAAAGAACTCTTCCATCTCAGAGAATGCAGAAGATCTAAGCTTCTGGTGGAAGTTGGACTTACAAGCTATATTTCGAAAATAAGACCAATATTAGAATATGCATCACCAGTCTATATGGAGGTCTTCCCAAATAACTAGAGAAAGAAATTGAGCAGGTGCAGAAAAGGAGCATGAAGATAATTGGTTTTCCCAACAACCATCTTCCATCACTAAGTGAAAGAAGAGAGAAACTCACTGAGAAAGAGCTCCTGAAGATACAAGCAGATGAAGATCACCCATGCTACAAACTCTTGCCAAACACTAAAACACATAATTACAATTTAATAATATCGGGAACTGATAGACATAAGAACTCATTCATTCCAAGAGCATGTCATAGTCTACATAAGTAGGATTTTATAAGGTGGGAATTGGTTATAGTAATATTTTAATATTTTTACATATATATAAACTTGAATACTCGAAATATTTATATAATTAATTACAATGTATATTTAGAAATATTGATGTAAATCCATTGTATTTTTAAACCCAAGATGGATAAATAAAGTATTATTATTATTAATTCATATTCATTGTTTAACACAGAGAATAATATCACTATGAAGCTTGTCAAATTGGACATTTTAGCACCATCGCCAGATATTTTGATATTCAGTTTAAAGTCTTCTCCCATCAATATTTATATTTCCTTTGTTGATCTGACACAATGCAAAATACATTGTCAATATTTTAATTTAGCTTTAAGTAGGTTAGTATTTAGCATTGACATTCTCCTACCTGAGATTTTATAACTGAGCTGCTAGAGGTTCACATGGGGTCCTTGTAATATGGCACAATTTGTTCAATTCTTCATTACACTGTTTAATTAGGTAAGGTCGTGGAAGACTTTCTCCCCCTGGAGTCATGATAAGTTCATGATATGCCGCCTTTCCCACACAAAATTTGTCTGAAACAAAAAGTACACTTTTCACTTTTTCCTTTTTGTCTTCTGGTAAATCTTTGTACCCCTTTTTCTCTTGGTTGGTTGAATAATTTAAAGAGTGACTGGAACCTTCGCAGTCAGAAAAGGATACAGATTCTAACCCAAAAGTTTTTGCAAACCATAATGCTTGCTCCACATGCGTTTTCAGTTTTTTAACTTTCTTCATTGTTGTTGATCACCCACTTCGGTAACTTTTCCACTTCTATTTTCAAACTCAAGATCCTGTCCAAGTCTGGTTATATAGGATTGAAGTTAATTGTTTATTTTGTTTTAAGAGTTTTTCAATTTCATTCAGGTTTCTGATCTGCTGCTGTTCAGCATCCTTATTCTTCACTTCTAATTGCACCATCTGAATATATAGCTCTTCCCAGAAATTTTGCAGGCTCTCATTATCGATTAGCAGTTGTTGGTTTTTACTCTTTTCTTTTTCCAATTCATGTTCTAGTTCTGTATAAGTTACAACTTTGTCTGCTGCGTACGGCGGATCTTTATTTTTTTTTCTGCCAGGTTTTAAATTTAACCGTATCTACGAAGTTCGAAACATCAGACATTTCCAAAAGAGAAATGAGAGTTTCGTTTACAAATTTCAAGCCAAATCGTGCAAACTTGGTGATGCATGCTGGCCAATTTCATCACTGTTACTATAAGTATCCCAAAATGCAGTTGGGTATTAGAAAGCCTGTTTTTCGCTGAGTATTTCGGATTTATGAAAAAAATGCGGCAAGTGGGAAACTTTTAACAGGAAACAAGGTAAGTGGTCTTGAAATCCGTTCTTTCTATATAGTTGGTGTGTTTCACATGCTATAAGTGTAACAGTTTTCTATATGGGCAAAAATATTTTAAATAAATCGGTCAAAAGCAGGGCGAGTAAAAATCGTTGGGAAAGTCTGCCTTTAGATATAAAAATTTAAATATAAAAGTTCCTTATTAATGTTGATTTTGGCATGGTGGAACTTTTTCAGAAAAGTGTCTTGTTGCTCTCGAGATTTCTGGTAGAACACGGTTTCCTCCATTCTGTAGCTTTTGTATTCAGGGTTGAGATGTAATTGGTCGCCAATGCCAATCAGCGCGAGCTCTTCATCATTCCGTTGTTGTTTAACGACCCGTTCCAACAACCTGGGGAATTCTGGAATTGATAAATCTTTCTTTCTCGTTCCTTCCTTTTCTCTCTTGAGAATTGAATTCATGCACTCGTTTGGGTTTTGGTTGTACATCACAGGTGGCCATCCAAGTCCAGACATAGCGCAGATGTCAGCTATCATAGTTTTTCTCACAAGTTCCAACTTGTGCTTCAGGAAATAAGCAACAAATTTCTGACCTTGATTGTGGAGAGATATCCACTTTGCCTTGAGATTATTCATTGCAGTGTCTAAGGCATCACTGGTTACTTCGTCGATCAGGCCAGGAATTCTCTCAGCACCAGCTGTTTTACCAAATATATCATTCATGAATGTTTCAGCTGTTTCTCCTCGAATCCCAAGTTCTTGCAATTTTGCAGAAATATTTTCCTTCATGTGAAGGTCGCAAAACAAGTGCTGTGCGTTGGTGAGAGTCCATCCAAATCCATCCCATAGAGCTTTTTCCCCGTCTGTGCCGTAAACAAGACTTTTTTCTTATTTCGGGCTTTAGCTTTATCATTGTTGCTGACAATTTGTGATAGCTAGAGGCCTCCTTCTTGTTGTGTATCATAACTGGTCCGATTCGGACTGGATGAGAACCCTCTTTAATGCGAAGCAAAAGATGGTGGTAAGTAGTAACCGTCACATAGTATTTCCCAAAGTTGAAAGTTGGGTCGACGCCTAAAACACAAAATTTCACTGGATTTGAACAAAATCTAGTGACATCATTGAGTTGATGATCCGTTGTCAGTATTACGCGAGGGTCAGACGATATTTCCACTTTTCGGACAAATGCTTTGTTAGCATCCCTCGCGCCTTCTTTGTGCATTTCTATCAACTCCAACATCTGGTCATTGGGCTGATGATCCTGTGTGGCCCTATTAATGTGTTTAATTTGTCGCACATTCCTGGCATGGCAGGCAGCATTCCTAAATTGTGTTATGCCACCTTGTTCATCTATGCTTTAGTGGAATACTATGGTTGGCGATTTTATCTCGTCGCATAACACGTAAAGCAATAAAGGTACGGTTTGGAGTAATTTGAGTGAAAGAGTGACCAGAGTGCATAAGTGACCATAAGTGAGTTCAGTAACACACATTAAGTACCTTGATAACGTTTTACTTTTCCCCTTCTCTTGCCGTGGAAAAGTCTTTTATAGAAATATTATGCATCGTTATGGACTATTTATATACAAATTCCGACCGCACACTCACAGAAAGGAATATAGATGCCAGTTTGGCAATTCAGGGTGCAAAAACAGAAACGGCATAACATTCATAACGCAAAACTGAACTGCTTACATAAAAGCCAGCGCACTGGATGATAAAATAATTAATTTTTCCAGTGCGGGTACACTAGCTTACAGATTACAGCGTTGCTAACAGCAGAAAGCAAACAGTATAACTGAAAAGAATGGTGATATAAATTACAAGTGAAAGACACAGTCTTTTTGCATATACACGACTAAATATTTACTCACAATATACGACAAGTAGTCACACTCGTTAAATGCAAGGCATGCGACAAAGGAGAATTTTCACTGACGAGAAAAGTGAAATAAATTTTTCAATAATTCAATTAAAGTTCTTACTTTTCTTGACAGTTTAACATCCAGTTCAAGATTATGTAATGTGGATGGACTTGCATCTGTAGTTGTGCTATCATCCTAAATTATGTAAAATTATCAATCATCACCTTCACTGATAAAAATATTGCTAATAGTCTGATTAGAATTGTAAAAATTAGAATACAACAACAATATCACACTTACGGAACTATGAATAATAACCGTTTTATCGACTGGCTCATCTTTTGCTGGTGAGATGGTTAGATCTACCACATCAATCGCCTATATCGATGACGTGCAAAAATTGAAACAACAAGACTATTCAGTAAAAATAATCATTTCTTGGAGCGATTATAGAATACCCATCCAGTTTTGAAATTGTTACTTGAAAAAGCCTGGTTAAGATTTATTTTTTCATGATTCGATGATAGGAAGTCAGAATAAAACTATGTAATTATATTTGCACTTCATATCATTGTATCACCAAAAAATACCCAGGCTTTTTCAAATACTCCACTTTATTATCGACTTCGTTTTCCATCGTATCATGACAACAAGTATAACAGTTTCAAAAGTGGATAGGTATTCTATAATCTAGCCCAAATGACTTTTTATACTGTTTAAAGCCCCGCACAGACAAGCAATTTTTCCTTCACAAGTTTTATTGCTCGTCTGTGTGGGGCTTTCGGGAAACAACCCGCTTATGAGATCACACCGTATGGTAGAATTTATAGTAAAACATTTCATGCATTTTATGTGGACAAATGGGTTGGCCTGCTTGACGAGATCTCGCACCAAACGGAATTAAAATGTGTTATGCTCCCATATAAATCTGGTCACAGCAGGCTAGCCAGCTTGCCCAGTGGGATTGTAAAGACTTCAATAGCTGTAATGTTAATAAATATGAAGTTTCAAAGCAAAAAATTAATATGGAAATCTATCCTAATATGTGAACAACTATAACCAATTTATAAACAATTTATATCCCGGCCACGGGGATAAAATCTCCGGCGCATATAAATGCAAACAAAAATTCCTCCCGCCTACCGGGCAGCACGTCTCGCTTAGCGGGCCAGCCTGGCTCCATATGAACAGTCTTAACCTGAGTATCAGGCTCTATTTTACAAATAGAGCCTGACACAAAACTTAACCTGATCGCTTTCCGCCCACAGCAAAGTTTATATTTAGTATCCAATCAAAATGTCGCAGGAGAAATTTAAATTTCACACAACGACAACAACAATCTAATTATAGCATAGGCAGCCCACTAAACGGCTTAATTTAAATTAAAACTGCAATGAACTTATAAAATCACAAATTAGCTAAATATATTGCAAATGTAGCTTATATTAAATCGCCACCCGATTGCTCTCTCCTCCGCAGAGGTTTCAGTGACTACAATGAGCTTTACATGGCGCTTGCCGTATTTATCAACAAACAGTGACGTATATATATATAAAGTATATATATATTAAGTATACTTTATAACTATACGTCAGTCGATAGTGCAATCTGATGGCGATTTAATATAAGCTACATTTGCAATATATTTCGCTAATTTGCGATTATTTTCTAACTTTACTGCAGTTTTAATTTAAATTCAGCCGTTTAGTGGGCCGGCTATAATTGTAGTTGTGATCGTTATAAAATATATCAACAACAATAGTATAATCTAATTAGCACCAGCCAATCAAATGACAGATTTAAAAATCGTTTGTCAAATCGGCCAATCAGCGCTCAGTCCAGATTCTGGACTGAACAACCAGGCAAAATGCCACTTTTGTGTCAGGCCGTACTTTTCTCCCCTTCGCCCACGATCAGGCGTGCCTGTGCCCTAAAAGTAGGGCCTGATACTCAGGTTAGAACAGTCTCCAATAAGCTTTGTAGTATAACAGATGTAAATTTCACTATGCAGCCAGTGTATGTGGCCACACTAATTCCTGACGAAGGGACTTTGCTCGAAAAGTCGAATCTGTTTGTATCATTTAGGTAGTGAGTAGAACCTTTGCTGCTTGTTAAATGATGTTTAACAGATGTAAATAACTATTATAACTACAAGTATTTCATAAATATAACATATATACCTTGCTTAACGATATGGCCTTCTCTAAGGCCAAATTCTCGTCTTCCTCCTGGTATGCTGCCATCCAGTTAAACAAACCGCCAATTTTGCACTCTCCTTTCATGACCTCGGCATACAATCTTTTACTGTTAGACATGTTTTTTGTCTTTAATTTCCGAGAGTTTGAAGAGGTTACCTCAGGTAACGAATGAACAGGCAAAGGTTGATGTTGCTTTCAGACTTACAAAGCCACAATAAAGAAACGTGTGTGGTGTTCTATTTCATGCCATGAGGTGTGATGTTAGAGCGGTATGGCTAATGTGTTTTCAATTCAATTTTCATTTCCTTCCTAGTTCTTTCTTTGTGCTTGCATTTTTATTGCTAGCAGCAGAAAGCAAATAGTATTTTTATGGTTTGAAGGAAAAGTTCACAGTTCGCATTTGCAGTTCGTATTCTGCAAATGATCGGTATTTGCAAATAGCTATATATACTCTAAATCTGTAATAGTTTTTGAAACGCGAATGAGTTTTCGTGAAGAAAAACGACCCACGACTATTAACCCACGACACACAACTTAAAGTGACACACGTCTATATTTGACAAATGGAAATACAATATGTGCATAATGATAAGCCCACATATACCTAGTTGCGATAAATTTTAGAATATATAGGCTGTTGGCCAAAATTATTTCGCTTCGTGGCACCCATGTGGGAAATACTTGGTTTGGGGTTTATTTGAAAGGCATATAGGTAACATCACTACCAAAAAAAGTTCACAAGCAAAAAAGTTGCCCAATCCCAAGAAAATGGGTGATCAATGATTATCCTCTATTAAATTGTATTACAGCAAAAAAATTGGAAATTCTGTATTCAATTACAATAAAAATTACTTGCATCATCGGCAAGCGTACAAAAAACCGCATAGAAGACGTTTAAACAGTTTTTTGATTTTTCAAATAGTATTTGAGTTATTGCTGTTTTAAATGTGAAAATTGGACCACAAACACGCAATAAGGACTGGGTACCAGGTCAAAAAACACGTTTTTGACAGCGTATAACTCGAAAACAATTTTAGATAAAAAAAAATGTTTTCTGATAATGCAAGTCATTTTTGTTGTAATTGAATACAACATTTTACATTTTCTTGCTGTAATAAAATTTAATAGAGGATAATCACTGATCACCCATTTTCTCGGTGTTGGGCAGGTTTTTTGCTTGGGAACTTTTTGTGGTAATTAAGCATCTATGGTACTATGAATTGAACCACAGAAAATCTATTTCCCAGGAGTGTGCCACAAAATTGCTTTTATAGGCACTTTTTCGCACAACAGCCCACAGCCTAATATGGACAAAACAAACTTTGCGAACTTGTTACTCGTTACAGGATATATATGCCGGAATATATAGAGGGCGTATTATACAGACAAAATGTATATAATTAAAATAACTATATATTGATGGAATGATATATATCGATGTGATGTATTTGTGACCATTGCGCAAAGATATTTAACAAAGGTTTATTATTTACGAGATACCCTAGATAACGTTTAGAAAATAGAATATAGAATTTTGGAAGACAAATAGCTAGATAGGTCAAGGAAAAGTGATGGAACGTGAAGTTTTTTGCCTATACAAATTAAATCAAAGTACGATATTCTGACGGTTGTTTCTCTCCGAAAAAATAATGGATTTTTGTGCTAAGACTTTTAATCCAGTGCTTTCACAGTCAAAATAGCACTATTGTTTACACACAGTTGACGATGTTCAGGAAATCAAAGGATCCTGTTATAAAATAAATCCTTTTTTTTTGAATATCAGACAGTATACACTTCAACTATAAACAACCAACCATATCATTCGTTTATACCGTTTGATCAATCAGTCGGTGTAGAAGATATGTATGTTTCTATGACTACGACGATGCATGCTCACTTCGCAAGCCAGGCATGCAGAGTGTTTTCCTTGCAAGCGAAATATGATCCAGCTTGAAATGTGCCGCAACACTTATTATTCATGACATTCAGTATAGCAAAAAGTCTTGTTGTGATGAGTACAATTTAGAACAGCATAAATCATGTTTATTAATACATTATGAAGTGAGGTAAACAACACTGATGCACATGGCAAATGCCAACTACTACATTCCCATCCCTCCCAGATTGACAAAACGCCAATTAAAAATCTGCTAGATTTTAGCAGATCACATGACCAGTGTCCACCAGGGTCTTTCATCCCCAAGAGGGAAGAGCCTGGGAATGAGGTTGACTCTGTAGTTATTATTTTTCTAGTTGGAGTTTGTCTCTTAACAAATGGGAATTGCCGAGAAATTGGGTCTTCCATTTTCTAGTAAACTGTAAGGGAATCCATGGAAATAATGGGAATCCATGGTTCACAGCATTTTGGGCGAGCAGGGCTCCTGGAGTTGCAGGGAAGGTGTCGAGCTTCTGCTTCATTCCAAATTATATCATTCTTATGAAGTCGACACCTGTGTCAATTAGTCCAGCAATTAGTACGAGGGTTGGCATCGGTTTGTTTGACCTACGAACCAGGTGTAAAGCCTATCCACATTCCGAATGCACATCATCGGGTCCACAAAACACACTGTTTCCCTCAGTTTCAGTAAATAAGTGATAATTATTATCTACTAATTTTATTTACTGTATGGTGAACATTTGAAGTTTGATCATTGTATAGACTCTGTGCCTAATCAACTGTGCAATCTGCTTTCTCATAATAATCTAAATTTGTCATAGTTTTTGGCTATATATAGCCTGAGTAATTGTACCATAAACCCATTGAGTTACATTGCACCCAAGTGCAAAAGCCAGCATACTACTTTGTTATTTTACTTTGTCTCCCACAGACAAATTTACTTGTAAAGGGAAGAGTGCTGGTGCTCAGTAGGATAATTAGTACCCATATATCTAGTTAACCCCTTGAGTTGCATTGTTATTTTGCCTGCCAGTCCTCTAAAGCGAGATGAGCTTACTTGTCAAGAGCAGTCAATGCCTCGTTAAAGAAAAAAAAAATGCTGCAAACACACTGGAGTAGTATGGTATTTCAATGTTATAAATTCTCATGCATCTTTTATTATTATATTTTATTTCATTTTATTCAGACACAAAACAGGTGAAATATATTTATTTTGTTAGATAACATTTGTTTATATTAAAAGCAATATTGGGTCATTCCAGAAAAGATCCTCCATCTTCTATAGTGTAGATTTCTGCAATCTGAGGGGGAGGGGAAATATATGCTTTGGATTATAATATGTCAACCAAACAAAGGGGGCAGGTAACTTCCAATTTCTGTGCATGTTAAAAACCTGGATGTTTTCTGGAATGGCCCTTTTGTGCTAAAAGCCTTAAACTGTACATTCCTACTATCTAACTTAATTTCAACTATCTTACAAATTTGAATTAACTACAGTCAGTTTAAAGGTACTGTGTAGAGGACAAAACAATTTTCCTAATTTATCTGGATGCATTTCTCTGTGTCCACTATACATATGGGTACAGCATCTTGCCCAGGACTATGCTGAAATTAAGCTATAATATATGTCATATTTTATTGAAAAGCACTCAGTGCATGGTTCCAGCAATAAATATTAAAATTTCACACCTTTGTTGTAAAGACCTTGTGTAAGCTGCAGACATAATGGGTATTGAAGTTTATGCAGCTTGGCTTCAATCAATGATACTAGCTCTCTTACTTGTTGGGATGGATTTACTGAAGGGAGGTGTGCATCCCTCATAGCCGTGGCATAAATTTTTCATGTTCCTTATTAATCCATTGAGCTGCAACGTGTTCCAGCTACATTTTTTTACTTGTCTAACGTCAGACGATTTTAATCGTCAACGGAGAAGCTCTGCAGCTTAATGGGTTAAATCAATTTTTGGTGGTGTCAAAAATTGAAAATTAACATGATATAAAGCAAGATGATTTTGTTATGGACTTGGTCAACAATTACAGTATTACACCCTGAACCATGACCAATGACCAAAGCACAATTATCTCCCCTCACTCCTCAACAGACCTGACTGGATCTATCCCTGCTTACCTGCCTTTTCTTGTACCCCAATATTATTTTATACTGGTGGGACACATAACTCAAACACTTGATGCATTTGGTGAAAATACTGTGGTTACAGTATATTAATCATGTTTGCAAACATATATATCAACTGCATGACTTGGCAATGCACACTGATGGGCCATACTTTATCTTTTTTATTCTGACTGATGCCAGACGATTTCACTTATCAAGGGGAGAGTGCTGATACTAGATAGGTTAAGATGTTTCCTGGCCAACTCATTTTACATTACAAGATATTGGGTTGACAACTGCAGTGAATGAGCGGCGGCTTGTCCAATTTTGGCAAAATTTCCAAACATCATGAGTACTATTAATCCCTAATTGTACGAGCAATGTCGCATGATTACTTGTTTATTATGAGCATGACAAAATTGGATACATCTCAATGTCAACATTATATTCTCTCACCAAAGTCCAGTCCTGCCAGGCATTCAACCAAAACTTGGTGCTTTTGTTCGTATTTTCATTTAGTTCTATTGTTAAAGCGAATTTTGGTGCTTTTGTTTGTATTTTCATCTAGTTCCTCTAGGGCAATTTCATTTCACATCTGTGTTTAAAATACCTTTCCGCCATTTTGTTTGTTTTGGGAAAATCATTAATTGTACTGCAGTACAATTAATGAAATAATTGTACTCCTCTCAACCAATCAGCATCCAGTAATTTTGTCATGCTAATAATAAACTATTACTATTTATATTTTTAGAATCTATATTAAATTCCACGGGCTGATTCTAGTTGTTGGTGCCAAGTTCATATCGTGGGCCAACAAATTTTGTTCCACCCCGTCGTCCATAAGGCCTGCATATATGCTTCGGAATGTGGCAGCTGAAATTGTCATGTTGGCAAATTTCCAGATTCTCTGTTGCTGGCCTACTCACCTTGTAAGACTGGAAATGGCTGTCAAATGTCACCATCTCATATGGCTGAACCACAAATTTTATGGCCAACAGGTTTTTTCCACGATGGCAATTCTGTGGATTTTGCAGAAATGTGGCATATCCATTTCATCAAAACCAATATGGATGATGGCATTGCATTTGTACTTCGTCTCTCCAATAATTACCCATTTTCCCTTGGATAAAAAAGGAGACAGTAAAACTTTATGTAAGTGGCATTAAGTCATCTCATCCTAAATAAATTTTCATGACATATATTATACAATCGTCATTTGCACATTGTCTATTGACAGATATGGGCCCTCACTGAACACTATCTGCAAACATCTGTGTCAGGGGCGCACATTAGGGGGGGGGGGGGGGCGACATATATGTTTGT
This sequence comes from Paramuricea clavata, assembly GCA_902702795.2. NCBI lineage: Eukaryota > Metazoa > Cnidaria > Anthozoa > Malacalcyonacea > Plexauridae > Paramuricea > Paramuricea clavata. The sequence goes on from CACRXK020007569.1 coordinate 16,430, forward strand.
GAAATATATCTAAAAAGTCGGTCCCAAAACCTGAATGGGACGAAAAAGTCGGTCCGGCTAAAATCTGAAAGATATTGTCATTTTGTGTCGAAAAAAGTAATAGGTGGACATTCTGGAAATGGAAGTCATAAATATGAGAAAGACAAATTAGACAAAGAAAAATACATACACAAATTAGAGTTCACCGACACAAACCAAGAGAGCAACTAATCAACTTCCGTGTTGCAACAGTTCAACCAACGTAATGCGATCCGATTACTTCAAGCCCCCGCGCGGTGCAGTTAAAATGTGCATTGTCAGTCTTGTCGTAAAAGTGAAACTTTGGAAGGCAGAAGTAAATCAGTGGCGTAGCCAGGATGGGATCTGGGGGGGGGGCTCTGCAATGGGCATAAGGACTGCCCTTGTGGAAAGCTGAAATCCGGGCAGAAATTGGGGTGGGGGTACGATGTGTGAATAATGATACCCATCTCTTCTGTTTGCCAATAAAAGTTGAAGTCTTCCCTTGTGGAAAGCTGAAATCCGGGCGGAAATTGGGGTGGGGGTACGATGTGTGAATAATGATACCCATCTCTTCTGTTTGCCAATAAAAGTTGAAGGCAACACTCATGACCGACTTCTACAAAAACGAAGACATGATGCTATTTTGCTGTTGTATTTGCATGTACAATACTATGTTTTACATAAATATTTTTTCGATCTAACATTAGGCATCTTAAAAATGACTTTTTGTGGTTGTAACTTTTCTTCAAACCTCGTCCTAAAATATGTGAAATAGCGTTCTAGTGAATCTAGAAATTCAAAATTTTCCTCACGCCTACGGCGCTCGCATTCAAAATCCATAAAAATTTTGCCACCCCCTCCTTTAGGCCACTGCAAAAGTTCTGAAAAACTGAACGTTTATTTAAACTCTTGGAATACTATCCCCGTCTTACTGTCTATGTGCTTTAAATAGTTGACTTTTCTTACCGGTCCCAGAACATAGGACACCCCCAAATTTTTTTCGAATGTGCACCCCTGATCTGTGTATACATCCACAAACTTGTTTTCCATCAACAAAACAATTTTGCATGGCTCTTAAAAGTGAATACTGCTGTGCCCCCATCTAGCTTGAAATACACCTTACTATTGCTTTCCAAAATATAATCCAATGTACTTGCATCTGCTTTTATTTCAACTTTATGCTTGAATTTTATGGTGGTGATTACGATTTGATATACTATCATGTACTGTGCAGTGTCAAGCAAAATACCTGACCAACCGAAATGGCCAGCACCATGATTGCAAAAATAACCTAGTATTAAAAACTTGTAAGTTTGCAGACATTTACGGACAGTGTAATGAATTATGTATGCTGACCCACACACCTACACAGAGAACTTTATGTCGGGGAAATAACACAATTGATTATTATAAAATATATATAAAATATAGGACTATGTGGAAAATATCTTATTTCCTATGTGTGTCAGTGTTTTGTAGAATGACCCATTAATGGTACATTTGTCATTGTAAAATTGTTAGAGTAAATTTTGTAGTTCAGTTTAGTTTTAATGTCCCTTGATTCTTGTGTATCAAAATTATTGTGTAGTGTGTGTAGTGTTATACGGTCAGCACCTGTTTCCATCTACCAAACTTATGTGACATCATTTTCGGAGATGGAAGAAGTGTTAAATCGTTATGTAACAAACCTACCCCTACTTTAACCCCTAACCATAACCTCAACTCTTACCCTAACCAAATTAATTTAAAAATTCAACAAAGGAACAACTTTAGAAATTGATCAAATGATGTAATGTTATTTTGATGGTTGGAAACAAGTGAAAACCAAGTAAAATTGTGATGAGTAATTTGAAAAGTACAAAGACTTAAGTTTGGTACATTTATTTGTAATTATATACTTACCCAAAAACAGAAGTTTGAGGGTTAACATCAACCAACTGACAGGACTCCCTTCAGTGGTTCGTAGTAGGCCAAGTTTCCAGCATGCGTTTCCTTGTCTGTAAACATAAAAAATATAATTATCATGAAGGAAAGTAGACTGTCTTCCTTCCGACATGTTTATTCAATAACTCAAACCTTCCTGATGACGTTTGGCAAGCGAATATGGCAAATTGATGAAGTTTCCAGATGAAACTGCCAGATGTTTGAAGTAAGAGTGCTTGGCTTCATACCTCAAGCACCAAATACGAACCAATGGTCCCAAACTGCAAATACATAAAAGAAAAACCAATGGGTATTGGAAAGTCTCAAGGTACACATTTACAATTTACAAGTTAGTCACACGATTTGCCCATTGTGCAAACTTGTACTATGTAAACTTTGCCCATCGCGTACACTGATATAATGATAAAATACATATATATACCCATAATCAAATGAGGTAATTCTCTTATTCAGCTCTTCTAATGTAATTTTTTTTTCTGTTTGTATGTAGAACTTTAACAACTCCTTTGCATGATACTGAAGCACAAAATATCATGCATTGCATCAGGTGGAAGTCCTCCAACAACATGGTAAAATCTTGACTTATTAAGAATGGACCTCCTATTCAGTCCATACCTCACACTGAAGTGATCTGGGAAAATACATGATTGGGAAGTTAAGAGGCAGTCTCTGTAAGAACCTCATGACCTCTTTGGATCAAGAAATAGATTTCTCTCAAACTTTGTACTTGAGATTGCCTGTATAAGGTTTGTTTCAAAATGCATTTTGTTTTCAGTCTAATTGCATTTTGGCAAAGTTCCAGGGGGGTCAAGTTGAGGGCTAAAATTATGATTTTTGCTGTTTCTCAATAGTGGATTTTTACTGATTTTTAAACCTCTCTACATCAAACAAAAATAATGATAAAACTAAATCCTTCCACACAATAGTAGCCTTATATGTCTTAAGTAAAAAGGTATCTACACATTTTTCAAATATGTTTTCTAAATATAGAAATGACATCATTCATGACAGACTAAAATAGAGATTTCTAAGTTCCTTAAAAATTGTTGAAATAAAAATCCTAAAATTCAAAAGTTAGACTTGCCATGAATGTAATATTATTTGTATGGTGAGATTAAAGGTTGGTCTTACATAATGTAAAATTAAATATTGCGGCCTGTAAATTTTGGGGGTACTAATTTTGGGGGTAAAAATAATAAAAATTTTCTAGCTGAATATAAACAAAGACAAATTATAAATTTGCAACAGGTAAAGATGTCCGTTAGTCAACAAATTATCGAACATCGGTTTACTTTGAAGATTATTTAAAAAGTCAAGAGAAAACCTACCCCAATATAATTTATACAAAGATAATATATGCCTCGATCAATGAATCGATTGTCAGTTGACATATTATTTGACATTCGTCAGCTGCCATTATTCTTTAGGGTTTTAAATTAATCACTTTCGACATCTTATGATTATATTTTAGACACAGTCTCGTATGTATAAAATCTTGCTTCTTTTGTCAACAGGCAATGCTAGTCATTCCTCCATTGTTATAACTCAATTTTGTTATTGTTATATTGCGGAAGCCGCTGACCAGCCAAATAATTCGGCTGTCAAAAACACGTGCAACATGTCGCGAATTGTTTGCTTTCGAAACTGCAGGTCAAACTTGGCAAAAGTTTGTCAATGTTTGGTAAAAGTTATGAAATTGTTCCCAATTCTAAAAATTTCTAATATTTGGTTATATTAATTTGTCCAGTTATATTTTAAATTGACATAATATATTTACGACCATTTACCGCCTACTTGCAACCAAATTCCTGTAAATAGAACAAGAGCCCCTGGATGAGCTAAAAGCTCTTGGGCAATTGTTATGTCTTTAATATTAAAATGTGTTTATTTAAAATATTTGTCCGGAAATAATGCTAAGCTTTGCTCCGTCAAGAATGAAACAGACTAAATCTAATTTTTCTAAATACATAAACATTTCTATGTTTGGAAAATATATCAGAAAAATTTATAGATACTTTGTCAGTTAAGGCATATAATTAAAGCTACTATTTTTCGGAAGGATGTAGGTTTATCATGATCTTTGTTTGATGGAGGCAAAATCTTCCAAGGCTACAACGGCTGATCGCATTATTAATCCACCCCCTCCCTCCCCTATTGAGGACATGTGGAATTTCCAATGGCCTCCTGCAAAAGTGAACCAAAAATGAAGGAATTTCCATGGGAGGGTCCAAATTTTAAAGCAAATCTGCGGAAATTCCAAAGGGTAGGTAAGAAAAATGAGTAAAACGTATGGAATTTCCATGGGAGGTCAAGAATGGAAAAGAAATTCCAAAGGATAGGATAAAAATCAGCAAGGAATTTTCCAAGGGATAGCTACTAATCAAAGAATCAGTACGGAATTTCCACTGGGTAGATCAAAAGCTGTCAAGGAATTTCCATGGGATGCATATGGATTAAAAGTTCATAAAAAATTTGCGGAAAATTCCTTGGGCATGGCTAAAATTCAATAAAAATCTGCGGAAATTCCACAGGGGAGGCTAAAAATTCCCTTAAAATATCTGGAAATTCTAGGGGAGGGGGGGCGGACAAAAAATGGATGTCCTCGATAGGGGGGTGTGGATTAATAATGCGACGAGCCAACGTTTGACAGCCGAATTATTTGGCTGGTCAGCAGCTTCCGCCATAACAATAACAAAATGGAGTAAAAACAACAGAGAAATTGACTAGCATAGGCTGCTGATGAAGACTAATCAAGATTTATTTACAAGACTGTGTCTACAATAATCATTAAGATATCGAAAGGGATTAACACTAAAGAATAATGGCAGCTGACGAAAGTCAAATAGTAAGTCTACTGACAATCGGAGTCATTCAATGACAAGGCTGTCGTTCGAGGCATATCCTTGTATTAGTTAATTTAATATTGGAGTACTTTTCTCTTGACTTTTAAAATATAAAACTAATAAATCTTTAAAGTAAATCGATGTTCGATAATTTGTTGACTAACGGACATCTTTACCTGTTGCAAATTTATAACTTGTTTTGTTTATATTCAGCTAGAAAATTTTTATTATTTATACAATACGGTCCTACATAATGGGAAATGCCTGTGTCAGTGCATTTCCCTAAAAGACTTTAGACAACAGCAAAGGTCAAACGAATGTTATCACTGTTCTAGGTCAAAATAATAAGTAAAATCTCGGTCTTTGAAAGCAGAGTTTACAGTAAACGGTGAACATTCTTATTTGATCTAAACTACCGAAAGTCGAAAATGTTGATTATTTGTTGGCCTGTCGTACCCCCAGAATTTACAGGCCGCAATATTTAATTTTACATTATGTAAGACCAACCTTTAATCTCACCATACAAATAATATTACATTCATGGCAAGTCTAACTTTTGAATTTTAGGGGTTTTATTTCAACAATTTTTCAGGAACTTGGAAATCTCTATTTTAGTCTGTCATGAATGATGTCATTTCTATATTTAGAAAACATATTTGAAAAATGTGTAGATATATTTTTACTTAAGACATATAAAGCTACTATTGTGTGGAAGGATTTAGTTTTATCATTATTTTTGTTTGATGTGGAGAGGTTTAAAAATCAGTAAAAATCCACTATTGAGAAACAGCAAAAATCATAATTTTAGCCCTCAACTTCACCCCCCTGGAACTTTGCCAAAATGCAGTTAGACTGAAAACAAGATGCATTTTGAAGGAACCCTTATAAAGGCAATCTCAAGTACCAAGTTTGAGAGAAATCTATTTCTTGATCCAAAGAGGTCATGAGGTTCTTACAGAGACTGCCTCTTAAGCATTTGCGTGTAGTTGTTGTTTACCTGAGATTCCCTTTAAGTCATCAGAAATGGTTGCCAAAACTTTGATATTCAGTGATAACTTAGGTCTTCCGAATTGATTTCTCCTTATAGGCAACTAAAGAAACAGCAACAGAAATTGGCAATGTTCGAACAAAACAAGGCATACAAACAACACTCGGGCAAATAAACACGGCAAAGTAAGTTAAAAAGATGACATAATGCAAATAGACCCTTTCCGAATTACCCTGTAGACCAACACCATGTCGAGGCACAGTGCTAAACTCAATACAAGACATTATATAGTTTCGAACGGAACCTCATTTTCATGCAAGATAGCGTCTGT